>JAAEAF010001600.1:0-121616 GCA_011037195.1 Triatoma infestans | reverse complement strand
AACATTTTATTTTCCGTTGTGTTATATTCATCATTATATCTGTTAATCAACTCCTCAGTCAAAATATTACTTTAGCGTTTTGGGAGAAAAACTTTTGTAGGATAATTATCATCTATATTAAAAAATTCAGTCGATGGTTGAATCAAATATGCTATCGTTGTCTGACCATATCGAGTGTTCATTTTTTCGAATTTACATACTTCATGTGGAACACCAATCATTAAGTCACACACTTTATTAATTGAACCACTATGCTTATTGCAGCCGTTTAGATAAACCTTTAGTAGATCCATTATAAAAAATAACAAACAGTACCTAAAAATAAAAATTAAAATAATTAAAATAAAAAAAATTAATAATAATCTATTATAGAATTACAAGTATTTAAAAGTAACACTTACCTTAGTTATGGATAATGATGACGATGATGAATGATCAATGTACAGTAGATCTGAAAAAATAATAATAACAATAATGACAATAATCAAAGATAGTACTGGAAAATAACTATTTTCTTTTTATATATATATACTATCACATATAAAGAAGACAAAAGTAAAAAAAATAAAAAATAAAAAAAAAATATATAAATTATTAATACTAATCTATTATACAAGTATTTAAAAGTAACACTTACCTTAGTTATTGATAATGATGGTGAATGATCAATGTACAGTAGAACTGAAATAATGACAATAATCAAAGATAGTACTGGAAATAACTATTTCGTTTTTATATATACTATCACACATATAGAATACAAAATAAAAATTAATTATAAATGAAATTATAAGTAAAGTAAATAACATAAGATCTAAAATACTCACCGAAGAAGAAGAAAAACCAGAATGCATATTAATTGAAGAATGATAGATCACTAATTAAGTAACGGCATTTTTATATTCATTGTGACGTATATATTAACCCCCACTTTTGTCATGCGTTCTCACTCACTCTCTCTCTTAAGTAAAAGAGAAGGGATACCCATCAGCTGCAAAATATTAATGCTGGCTTCTATCTTAAAAATAAATAAAATAATTTTATTGTTGTTGTTAACCATTGGATAAATAGTTGCTCCAAGAATTTCCAAAATTTCAACTATGATTTTAGGTGATGATTATGAATTTATCAAAACAAAACAAAACAAAAAATGGTTGGCTAACTGTTAAACAATTTGCAAAGGCATATGTTGATAGAGAACCTAATCTTAATTTTAAACAATGCTTTTGGTCAAAAACCTAACCAGATTTGCGACCCACGATAGATGTCTCGCATTAAAAGGAGCTGTACTTGATTTTTTTTTTTTTTTTGGAAATAGTGGGGGTCTTGTCACTGTAGTGAATTGGTTTTGGTCTTTTTTGCATTCAGTTGTAAACGCGAACACCACCATGACAAATGAACATGGATTGCAGCTTACTACAGCTTTTTCTCTCAACAACAACTCCACTAAAAGGCTAGTAACTGGACTTTCCAAAGAAGGTGTACCACTTGCAGCACTGAAGGTAGCGAAAAAGAAAGTTATCTATTTAAGTGAAGAAGATTGGTCAACGTTTTAGTCTAGCAGCAGGCAAATATGTGATAATTTCTTCAAAGAAAAGAGGAAAAACGAAGTAATCACTGATATAATTACTCTCCAATATTCAATTATCTCTTTTGAGAAATCTACACACAAAGTGATTGCATTCAAAGGGAAACCAACATGGTTAGAATCAATTCTTAATTTTCAACCTCCAAAGATTACTCTTATGAGAAATGAATACTTTAAACTGACAAGTTTGTATGAAGATGTATTAAAGCAGTTTAGTTATTTAAGAAAACTTTACAATCCAGTTGTATTGACATATTCTGAAGAAAAAAAAAATAAATCTATTTTTGATAACTAGTTTGTTTTTGTTTTTCATTTTTTAACCTATCATCTTATTGGGGTAAAAGAAACAAAAATAAAAAATAAAATCCACTAAAGTTGATAAATTTTTCAATTAACACTTAACTGATGGTTTTTATAGATAAGAAACAAGGCTGCAGAGTTGCTTTCGTCTACCTAAATTTCAAGTAACCGTAATAAGGTGATAGAATAATTTAATTTTTGTTTATTTGTTTTTTGACGAGCTGGAGATTATACCATTACTTAACGAGTAATCATAAATTTGCTTGTATCAAGGAGAGTACAAGACAACTGTAACAATGATTAAAAATGTTATTTATTAACTCTATTAAGTGTCCAGATGCGTGGCTAAAACAAACTATTACATAATCTTTTGGGGAAAAATAGCATGGTAGCAATAGCTGGAGGTTCGAATTCTAATTTTTTTATTTTTGGACAATTTAGACCAATCAATACATACATTCAATAGTTATACATATACGTTTACTTATTTATTACAACAATTTTTTTTTTTTTTATTCCGTTCAAAGTCATCGCAGAATTAATATCAGTAATTTTCCATGGAATCAAGTAACATAATGGGAATGTTGCAAGCATTAAATATGTTTTTCTGAGAGATCATGTATGTTCTTTGTTTCTCACAAAGGTTTGTTGTTTTTTATAGAAATATCATGTTATGCTGATTGGTAATTTAACATACCACAGTAGTCTGTCATATCTGGTTTATATGAGCAACGTAATAGAAAAAATATTTCTATTTATTTAAATGTTAAAAAAAAAATTATTGTGTTAATTGCGGTAGATGTATTGCCTTGGGGATTTGGTTAGGTAAAAATATAAATACTTAGGGCAAAATCACTATACACAGCAAAAAAAAAAAATATGATCCAAGTAAAAATCAATTTGTGAAATAACCAAGAAAACACAGTTAAGATAATACATTACGCACTTTCTTCTTTTACTTTCAACTGAACACGAATTAATCATATAAGACAATCGCTATTAAAGAAGTACATAGCATATTAGGTACTAAAACATACTTAAGCTATCGTATTGTGGCTTGCAATAACAATTTTGCTAGTAATTTCCAATATACTTTTCATAAATAAATAGATGACTTACCTGTCTCTAACTTACATCGACCTGTCTGAACAAGTTATAACTTGCTCTATTGTCTTACAATGTTCTATTTTTTCTATATTACAACTGGTACTTAAAGAGTGGCTCTGCACCACTGGCTAGAGTACCCCAGGCTTACGCATTAGCATAAGAATGGGAGGAAATTTGTATTCTACTAAATGACGTCATGCCATTGAATTGGAGGGTGGGTGTTACGGATAAGAAATTTTATGTGATTGAGGGACTACATTAATCACTTGGTGATGTATAATTACTTGATAATATGTATAATAATTCTAATCTCATGTTTCGGCTAATCTCATTCACCGAGGAAGTCATTTCTATTTAGGTGATACATAATTCGATTAATTTATAATTCCATTTATTATTGTTTTTTTGTAAAGGCTATTAGTTACTTTAAAATGTTAATTCTATTTCAGGATGACGTCATTTAGTAAGAATACAAATTTCCTCCCACTTTATGCTAATGCGTAAGCCTGGGGTACTCTAGCCAGTGGGGCAGAGCCGCTCTTTAAGTACCAGTTGTAATATAGAAAAAATTAAACATTGTAAGACACTAGAGCAAGTTATTACTTGTTCAGACAGGTCGGTGATGTTAGAGATAGGTAAGTCATCTATTTATTTATGAAAAGTATATTGGAAATTACTAGCAAATTTGTTATTGCAAGCCACAATACGATAACTTAAGTATGTTTAAGTACCTAATATGCTGTGTACTTCTTTAATAGCGATTGTCTTATACGATTAATTCCTATTCAGTGAAAGTAAAAGAAGAAAGTGCTTTTATTATCTTAACTGTGTTTTCTTGGTTATATCACAACTTGATTTTTACTTTGGTCATATTTTTTGCTGTGTATAGTGATTTTGCCCTAAGTATTTATATTTTTACCTAACCAAATCCCCAAGGCAATACATCTATCGCAATTAACACAATAATTTTTTTTTTAACATTTAAATAAATAGAAATATTTTTTTCGATTATATTGCTCATATAAACCAGATATGACAGACTACTGTAATATGTTAAATTAACAATCAGCATAACATGATATTTCTATAAAAACAACAAACCTTTGTGAGAAAGAAAGAACATACATGATCTCTCAGAAAAAACATATTTAATGCTTGCAACATTCCCATTATGTTACTTGATTCCATGGAAAATTACTGACATTAATTCTGCGATGACTTTGAACGGAATAAAAAAAAAAAAAAAAAAATTGTTGTAATAAATAAGTAAACGTATATGTATAACTATTGAATGTATGTATTGATTGGTCTAAATTGTCCAAAAATAAAAAAATTAGAATTCGAACCTCCAGCTATTGCTACCATGCTATTTTTCCCCAAAAGATTATGTAATAGTTTGTTTTAGCCACGCATCTGGACACTTAATAGAGTTAATAAATAACATTTTTAATCATTGTTACAGTTGTCTTGTACTCTCCTTGATACAAGCAAATTTATGATTACTCGTTAAGTAATGGTATAATCTCCAGCTCGTCAAAAAGCAAATAAACAAAAATTAAATTATTCTATCACCTTATTACGGTTACTTGAAATTTAGGTAGATGAAAGCAACTCTGCAGCCCTGTTTCTTATCTATAAATACAATCAGTTAAATGTTAATTGAAAAATTTATCAACTTTAGTGGATTTATTTTTTTGTTTCTTTTACCCCAATAAGATGATAGGTTAAAAAATGAAAAACAAAACAAAATAGATATCAAAAATAGATTTATTTTTTTTCTTCAGAATATGTCAATACAACTGGATTGTAAAGTTTTCTTAAATAACTAAACTGCTTTAATACATCTTCATACAAACTTGTCAGTTTAAAGTATTCATTTCTCATAAGAGTAATCTTTGTAGGTTGAAAATTAAGAATTGATTCTAACCATGTTGGTTTCCCTTTGAATGCAATCACTTTGTGTGTAGATTTCTCAAAAGAGATAATTGAATATTGGAGACTAATTATATCAGTGATTACTTCGTTCTTCCTCTTTTCTTTGAAGAAATTATCACATATTTGCCTGCTGCTAGACTGAAACGTTGACCAATCTTCTTCACTTAAATAGATGACTTTCTTTTTCGCTACCTTCAGTACTGCAAGTCGTACACCTTCTTGGGAAAGGTGTCCACCTAGCCTTTTAGTGGAGTTGTTGTTGAGAGAAAAAGCTGTAGTAAGCTGCAATCCAAGTTTATTTGTATGGTGGTGTTCGCGTTTACAACTGAATGCATAAAGACCAAACCAATTCACTACAGTGACAAGACCCCCACTATTTCCAAAAATAAATCAAGTACAGCTCCTTTTAATGCGAGACAGCCATCGGGGGTCGCAAATCTGGTTAGGTTTTTGACCAAAAGCATTGTTTAAAATTAAGATTAGGATCTCTTTCAACATATTCCTTTGCAAATTGTTTAACAGTTAGCCAACCATTATTTTTTTTTTTTGATAAATTCATAATCATCACCTAAAATCATAGTTGAAATTTTGGAAATTCTTGGAGCAACTATTTATCCAATGGTTAACAACAACAATAAAATTATTTTATTTATTTTTAAGATAGAAGCCAGCATTAATATTTTGCAGCTGATGGGTATCCCTTCTCTTTTACTTAAGAGAGAGAGTGAGTGAGAACGCATGACAAAAGTGGGGGTTAATATATACGTCACAATGAATATAAAAATGCCGTTACTTAATTAGTGATCTATCATTCTTCAATTAATATGCATTCTGGTTTTTCTTCTTCTTCGGTGAGTATTTTAGATCTTATGTTATTTACTTTACTTATAATTTCATTTATAATTAATTTTTATTTTGTATTCTATATGTGTGATAGTATATATAAAAACGAAATAGTTATTTCCAGTACTATCTTTGATTATTGTCATTATTTCAGTTCTACTGTACATTGATCATTCACCATCATTATCAATAACCTAAGGTAAGTGTTACTTTTAAATACTCCTATAATAGATTAGTATTAATAATTTATAATTTTTTTATTTTTACTTTTGTCTTCTTTATATGTGATAGATATATAATAAGAAAATAGTTATTTTCCAGTACTATCTTTGATTATTGTCATTATTGTTATTATTATTTTTTCAGATCTACTGTACATTGATCATTCATCATCATTATCCATAACTAAGGTAAGTGTTACTTTTAAATACTTGTAATTCTATAATAGATTATTATTAATTTTTTTATTTTAATTATTTTAATTTTTATTTTTAGGTACGGTTTGTTATTTTTTATAATGGATCTACTAAAGGTTTATCTAAACGCCTGCAATAAGCATAGTGGTTCAATTAATAATGTGTGTGACTTAATGATTGGTGTTCCACATGAAGTTCATAAATTCGAAAAAATGAACACTCGATATGGTCAGACAACGATAGCACACTTGATTCAACCATCGGCTGAATTTTTTAATATAAATGATAATTATCCTACTAAAGTTTTTCTCCCAAAACGCTACAGTAATATTTTGACTGAGGAGTTGATTAACAGATATAATGATGAATATAACAACGGAAAATAAAATGTTCTTAATCTATAAGGGAATTAACGGACAAAAATTCGATTTAGAGTTTGTATAATGTATGTGTAATGATTTATTTTTCTTTAATACTTAGTGATTTTCTTAGAGTTTTTCTTTAAATATTTGTTGTGTTTCAATTAATTATTATTATTTTTTTTTTTCCAGAACGTAATATGAAGAAATTAGCAGCAGTTGTGGATTTCCAAGCTCTTCAAGATCCAACTTGGAGGAACTACGTTGTGAAAGAATTGGCAACTGTAGATGTGGAAACCGGATCTACATCACATTGGATTTTGGCACCACCTGCATGGGTTTCAAGTTGCCAATCTCTCCCTGCAAACCGATGGCTAACCAATAATTTTCATGGGCTAGCATGGAAAGATGGACTGACTCCATACTATCATTTACCATACATACTGCAGTCAACATTGTCCGATTATGATGAGGTACTAATTAAAGGATTAGAGAAATTACAATTTATAAAACAATAACTTCCCAACAGTTGTATTCTTAATTTAGAAGACTTTGGGTGCCGAAAAATTGTTAACTTATGAAGAATATGTTCAAAAGTCTATTTCATAATAATAAAAATTTAAAATGTGCAAAAGCTCAGAGTATTGAACTTGCATTATGGTATCAGTCAAATAGATTAAGGATTATGAAAAACAATAATAATACATTTTTAAATGGTGTGTGGTGTTGAAACTAATGTCTATTACAACAAACTAACGAAAAACATGCTTTATATTTTCAATAATAATATTGTATAACTAAATATATATAAATAAATTGTTAAATTATGGATTAGTGGGAGAAATAATCGTTTATATGGTACCAATGTGGTGTAGAACTAAAGATGTATGTTATACGAATGTATTTTTTTTTCAAAATGTCTATTACAAAATAAGTTTTCGAAACATGCTTTATATTGTCAATCATATCTTGTAAAATTAAATGTATGAATAAATTGTTTAATTATAGATTAGTGGGGGAAATAATCATTTTAGATAGTATGTGGTAAAGAACTAAAGATGTATGTTATACGAATGTATTTTTCAAAAATGTCTATTACAAAATAAGCTATTGAAACATGCTTTATATTTTCAATAATAATATTGTATAACTAAAATATATAAATAAATTGTTTAATTATAGATTAGTGGGAAAAATATCATTTTATATGGTGCCAATGTGGTGTAGAACTAAAGATGTATGTTATACGAATGTATTTTTTTTTTTTTAAATGTCTATTACAAAATAAGTTATCGAAACATGCTTTATATTATCAATCTTGTAAAATTAAGTGTATAAATAATAAGTTATTTTGAATCAAGATTGTTTTTTGTTTTTTCATTAATACCTATACAATCGGTGCGCAAGAGAGAATGGAAAAAATATATATTATGAATCGTATAAAAACTACTAGTTCTCCAGGTTAAATACTAAGATTTTTCCTTTCTCTAAATAATTTGTATAATTGTACAAACAATTGATTCGACAGAAGATTTTTTTTTGCCAATTACATTATTGCTGTTTGATCAGCTTTCCACTGCATGTAGGATATACTGAGAAACTCCACAAACTATCTATAAAGAAATTATTTTTGCTCTAATAAGAAGTGTTTAAAAATATATAAGTTCCATTTAAATTACTAGTTTTAATATGTACGCATAGATTCTTACTTTTATTTCTTACATGTCAATCTGTAAGACAGGTACTTTCTACATTTTTAACCGAAAACTTACTTTGCAAGAATTGACGGAATTATGTGTGTAAATTGTGTACGTTTTAGATTAGAAAAGTGATTAAATATGCGGAATTTGGTACGTAAATTGAGATACAACAGTTATTAAATCTGTAAACACTAGCTTTTTTCCTTTCTTTAATTGCATAAACAATTAGTTCGATAAAACATATTATTAACTATTTCGTCGATGACAGTTCCAACAACTTTAAGCTGTACAAAAAAAATAACCGATATATTGGATTCTATAAATATAATTGATCGATAAAAAAAAAAAAAAATTATCTTAAAAAAGGAAAATGGAGATTTAAATTGTAATTGCTTACCAAAAACCTTACACAGGTAAGTGACTCATAAATCAATATACTGTATTAAATGTCAATATACTTGATCTATCAAAATAGATAAGTATGATGTATAAGAAAGAACCATACATTAAGTTTTAGTTTATTGTTTACCAAAAAAAAAAAACATACATAGGTATCTGTCTAAAAAAGAATAATAAATATATTCTAATTAGAAATTATATTGCAATCAGTGTGTATAGAGGTTAATAAACTTTTGTACGAATGGAAAAATACAGATGTAATGGTTAATGAACCCTGGCCTGGGGGACGTGGGGCGGAGCCTCTCTTTAAGTCTCTGTGTATACATTTTATATATAATAATAATAATAATAAATGCGTTTATTTGACATACATTTTGAAAAGTATTTACAATTTGAGAAAAATAATACAAACACAAAATGCATGGACTTGGTCCGTCTGCAGAGTTGACTTACTTATTTAAAATTAAAACAAACTTTTTCTCATATTGAATATAAATATTTATTTAAGTAAAATAATAATAATAAAAAAATAAAAATATTCTTTGAAATTAAGAAAGGCAAAAATAAATATAAAATAAAAATACACTTTGACATTAAAATAGTAGAGAAGACTAAATATTAAGCTGGGAACACATTTAATTTAGCATATATAATAATTGGAAGTGAAGTGAAAATATGAAAATGAAAAGTGAGGTACAATTAAAAATTAAATTTATCTATCAATAATTTTCTATATTTCAGAGCCTTAATTACAAAAGCATATAAATTTTGCCAGTTTCTGCCACTTAAATATTCTAAAAAGTCAGCCCATTTCAATTTATTTTCAAATATGTTAATCTCAATTCACTTAAAATAGGGCATTCTGCAATAAAATGGAAGATGTCCTCCATAGCAGAAAGATTGCAGAGTGAACACTTCCTACGTTCCTCAGATCTAATAATTGAGTGATTTAAATCCAATAATTCACCCCTTACTTTCATTATAACCGACATAAAATGTCGCTTATTTTTATCCATTAGGTAGTTATTTTTTAAATTTTGAGTTTGCAATTGTTTATATAATACATAGAATTTACTTTTATCTCGTTTCGAAATTAAAAACTTTTTAAAGTCCAATTTTAAGACTTCGATAAATTGGGCTAAATATTCCTTCTTACTTGTGTAAACCTCTATAGCTTTAAAATTATGTCTGTCGCATAGTTCTGACATTTCTTTAAACCACCAAATCTTTCTCTCTATTACATACTTCGCCAGATTTTTACTGATTTCGGAGGATGATGCAAGTACTTTTCTCACGTAATTAATATGAAGTCGCAAAGTATAATAAAATAATGGATAACGATCTGTTTCCATGTATAAGAAATAATTCGGGGTGTGATTGGGCAGAGAAAACAATTTCTTAATAAAATATTTTTGTACCATCTCTACCTCATTGAACTCTCTGAACCCCCAAACTGGAGCTGAATAACATATTATGGCTCTACTAACAGATTCAAAGATTTTGTATTGTTGCAAGCAGGCGAGAGGTTCGGGGCAGCTGGGGCCAGGCGCCCGGTAGAGTTGGAGTGGGGCAAGTAGGTGCGTGGAAGTGTCTCGACTAGCCGAGGGCGGGCTAGATGCTTGTGGAAGGGTCTAGGCCAGTACTAGCCAGGCGCCCGGTAGAGTTGGAGTGGGGACGTGTCTCGACTGGCCGAGGGCGGGCTAGATGCGTGTGGAAGGGTCTAGGCCTGCCCACCCCAGCGTATATAAATGAGCCGGCGTGCAGTCCAATAGCAGTTCTTTGGACGCAGGGCTATCTGCGAGCGTGTTTACATCAGTGATAATTCAAGTGTGACAGTGTGGATACTATTGTGACAGTTTAGGATAGTTTAGTGAATATTTTAATAGAATTAGTTTAGTGAAGTGAATAGTCTAGTGAATATTTTAATAGAGCTAGTTTAGTTAAGTGAATAGTTTAGTGAACTATAATAAGCGTTTTAAATTAGTGTTAAAATAAAGACGCGTCTAGTAGATATTGTGTTACTTATTTATTTCCTAGTCTGACCTACAACGAACTCGGAGGCTAAGGCCGTAACAATTGGTGTCAGGTGCGGAGTACGTGGAGAAACGTGAAGTCCGCTGCTGGAACTGTGGAGGACTAGGACATCTGAGGAGCCGTTGTCCTAAGCCTCAGAAACCCAGGAAGTCGCCGGAAAACTAAAAAGGGTTGGCGGGAAGGGGCAACCGTCGATCCGTATTACCGAGGCCCCGGAACATCGCGCAACCGTCGCATCTCTGGGATGTACGGCGAACAGCATTTTTTTGGATGGTGAAGTGAATGGCAGGAACAGAAGACTATTGCTGGACACTGGAGCAACGATGACTATTCTGAAACCCGAAGCCGTCGCCCCGAATAGTCGCATAGGGCCAACCAGTTGGGTGCTACGAACAGCAACGGGAGCTTCGGTAACAACCCACGGTGAGACAGTTGCCAACTTCCGTATCGGGGGTACCAGCTTCGAACACCAGGTGCTAGTGGCCAATATAGAAGAAGAAGTCATCATCGGAATGGACATTATGATCAAATACGGTTTTAAACTGGATTTACAAAACGGCGTGGTCAAGATAGGACACGAAGAAGTTGTACTCCAAGGACGTGAGGATATGTCGGCACGCGTCGTCTCGACTGAGGACACAACTATCGAGGGACGAAGTGAGGTGATGGTACTCGCCAGCTTGGATCGAGTGGTTCCAGAAGGCCGCATAGCGATGTTGGAATCATTGTTATTTAACAATGGGGCAGGGAGAAATGTCCTGGTGGCGAAGAGCCTAGTCCACACAGGAAAAGCAGTCCCGGTACGGCTCATGAACATCAATGACTACCCAATCACCATCAAGAAAGGGTGCCATCTGGGATATTGTTCACCCGTATCTTCAGTTGTTAGACAAGCTCGACACGCCACTACGCAGCCGCAACCGTCATCGAAAGAATTTGAAGACTTCGTTCAGCAGGTGTGTAAGGACCTTACTGTAGACCAACGTGCGGAAGTTACAGGCTTGCTGCACCGATACCAAGACGTCTTTGAGCAGGGAGGGGGCTCCAAAGGAAGAACCAGCGTCGTACAACACCGTATTGATACTGGCGACGCAAGACCTATTCGCCAAACGCCTAGAAGACTGCCCCTGGCCAAACGTGAAGAGGCCGAGCAAATCATCCGTGACATGGCAGAGGACGGGGTGATTGAACCATCGAAGAGCCCATGGGTATCTCCCGTAGTGCTGGTGAAAAAGAAGGATGGCTCTTCTCGCTTCTGTGTCGACTATCGTCAACTCAACAACGTGACGAAGAAGGACAGTTACCCCCTACCCCGGATTGATGACACGCTTGACACCTTGGTTGGCTGCAACATCTTTTCCACCTTGGACCTGAAGAGCGGATATTGGCAGGTCGGATTACACCCCGAGGATAAGGAGAAAACAGCTTTCACTATCGGCTCAGGTTTGTGGCAGTTCAATGTAATGTCGTTTGGGCTGTGTAATGCTTCAGCCACGTTCGAGCGTCTGATGAACAATGTCCTGCGAGGAATGGCTTGGGAAACCTGCCTGGTCTACTTGGATGACGTCATCGTCTTGGGTAAATCGTTCACAGAACATTTGAAGAACTTGGAACAAGTGTTCTTGCGTCTACGAGCAGCCAACCTTAAACTCAACCTCAAGAAATGTAACCTGCTGCAGAAGAAGGTCCACTTCCTTGGCCACGTTGTTTCAGGAGAAGATGTCTCTGTGGACCCGCAGAAGATAAATGCTGTAAAGGAGTGGCCAACCCCCAAGGACAAGCACGAGGTAAGAAGCTTTCTTGGGCTCTGCACCTACTATCGCAGGTTTGTTCCAGGGTTTGCCAACATCGCCAAGCCTCTTACTCGGCTGACAGAAGAAGGACGCAACTTCGTCTGGGATGACTCTTGCCAGCGCGCGTTCGAGGAACTGAAGAGGACACTGATGGCGGCCCCAGTACTCAGTTATCCCCGGCCCGAAGGGAAGTTCATACTAGACACGGATGCTAGTAACGTGGGCATTGGAAGTGTCTTATCCCAGCTCCAGGATGGGCAAGAGAGAGTGATCGGGTACATCAGCAAGATCCTGTCAAAGCCAGAACGCAACTACTGTGTGACACGCAGGGAACTACTGGCAGTGGTCAAGTCAATTGAACACTTTCATAAGTACTTGTATGGACGGAGCTTTCTCCTGAGGACTGACCATGCTGCGCTGTTGTGGTTGCTCCGATTCAAGAACCCGGAGGGACAAGTTGCACGATGGATCGAAAGGTTACAGGAATATGATTTCACCACTGAACACCGTGCTGGACTGAACCACCGCAATGCCGATGCCCTGTCAAGAAGACCCTGCCAGGAAGAATGTAGACACTGCAGTCGACTGGAGGAGACTGCGGCAACAGCTTGCAGGGTTACTGTCACCGATGACAACTGGCAGATCACTGAGATCCGCAAGGAGCAAGAAGAAGATCCAGACCTAAACAAGTTGCTGAAATGGAAGAGAGAAGGAAACAGGCCGACCTGGGAGGAAATTGCTCATCTCTCTCGCAGGCTGAAGTCATATTGGGCTCAGTGGGACTCCTTACTCCTGCAAGATGGTCTTCTGAAAAGAGTCCTGGAGAGTGAAGACGGAACGTCGAACCGACTACAGATAGTGGCTCCAACGAAGCGGATACCTGAGATATTAAAGTGTTACTCCATGACGGAACATCTGGCGGACACTTGGGAGTTCGGAAGACATTGGACAAGATTAGGGAGAGGTTTTACTGGCTTAACTGCAAGGACGATGTAAAAGACTGGTGCAGGAAATGCGTGGTGTGTGCTACGGCCAACGGACCCCACCGAAGGAAGAAGGCATCCATGAGGCAGCACAACGTCGGAAGCCCTTTCGAAAGGATTGCAGTTGACATCGTAGGTCTTTTCCGAGAACAGATGTGGGAAACAAATACATTTTGGTGGCTATGGACTACTTCAGCAAATGGGTGGAGGCCTACGCTTTACCCGACCAAGAAGCGTCAACAGTAGCAGATGTGCTGGACAAGGAGCTCGTGAGCCGTTTCGGTGTGCCCCTTGAACTCCACTCCGACCAGGGGCGGAATTTTGAGTCGACGGTGTTCCAGGACATGTGCAAGATACTGGGAATAAGGAAGACGAGAACAACTGCACTACACCCGCAGTCTGATGGGATGGTAGAAAGGATGAATAGAACCATCGGAAAGCATTTGTCTAAGGTTGTCTCCGACCATCAACGAGACTGGGACCAGCATCTTCCTTTATTCTTGTTGGCGTACCGTTCCGCTGTCCACGAAACAACTGGCCTAAGTCCTGGGAAAGTATTGTTTGGACGAGAATTGAGACTGCCCTGTGACCTGAAATTCGGATGCAGACCGGATGAAGAAGTGGCTGGGGAAGACTATGTGTCGAACCTCCGAAGAAGAATGGACACCATGCATGACAGAGTTCGGTCATCTATTCAGGATGCAAGTGACTGGATGAAAGACCGTTACGATATAAATGCTGACGATGGGGGTTACCAAGTGGGGGACCTTGTTTGGTTGTTCGACCCTAAGAGACGTCGAGGTTTTTCACCGAAGCTGCAGCGCCCTTGGGATGGCCCGTATGAGATTGTCAAGCGGATCAACGATGTCATATACCGCATAAGAAAGAGGCCGAACGGCAAACCACGTGTGGTTCACTCAACCGGCTCGCACCATACCTGGGAGACTCGCCCGATGAGCAGAACATTCGAATTTGCAGAGTACCCAACGAAGAGCCAACATTCCACGAGTTCATGGAGCGACAGGACATCAGTCACGAGATTCGTTATGGAGTCACGACGGAAGTTGTGCTGGACTTGGTTGAATCACCCAGAGAACACGCACTGGCCCATTGTGCTGCTCAGGCAGGACATATTAATGTCAAGGGGACTGAGCAGAGTAATCCAGAAGAGGTTTGGCCGACCCAAGATTATGGAAGACCAGAAGCGGCCGTTGGAAGTGTCTTATACTCGGAGCAGAATGGGCGACATCTGTTTTACCTAATCGCAAAGGCACACCTCGGTGAGAAATCCAGCTATCTCAACTTGTGGAACTGCTTGCTCAACCTGCGAGACCATCTTCTGAGGCTCAACCTCACCAGGCTCAGCGTACCCAAGCTTGGATCCGGATTCGACGGGCTAGATTGGCGAATTGTGAGGAACATGCTCGAGGTACTATTCCAGCACACCGGCATCGCGATTCAGGTTTGCTGCGTCAATCCGTGGGCCAAGAAAAACACGAAGGAAACTGCCGATGGCGTACCAGTGGGGCAGGCTGCTCCTACCGTCACCACACTTATGGATACCAGTTCCGGGACGGAACAGTCTTAAGGAGGAGGTAGTGTTGCAAGCAGGCGAGAGGTTCGGGGCGGCTGGGGCCAGGCGCCCGGTAGAGTTGGAGTGGGGCAAGTAGGTGCGTGGAAGTGTCTCGACTAGCCGAGGGCGGGCTAGATGCTTGTGGAAGGGTCTAGGCCAGTACCGGCCAGGCGCCCGGTAGAGTTGGAGTGGGGACGTGTCTCGACTGGCCGAGGGCGGGCTAGATGCGTGTGGAAGGGTCTAGGCCTGCCCACCCCAGCGTATATAAATGAGCCGGCGTGCAGTCCAACAGCAGTTCTTTGGACGCAGGGCTATCTGCGAGCGTGTTTACATCAGTGATAATTCAAGTGTGACAGTGTGGATACTATTGTGACAGTCTAGGATAGTTTAGTGAATATTTTAATAGAATTAGTTTAGTTAAGTGAATAGTCTAGTGAATATTTTAATAGAGCTAGTTTAGTTAAGTGAATAGTTTAGTGAACTATAATAAGCGTTTTAAATTAGTGTTAAAATAAAGACGAGTCTAGTAGATATTGTGTTACTTATTTATTTCCTAGTCTGACCTACAACGAACTCGGAGGCTAAGGCCGTAACAGTATTTAGCCTGCAAAGGTATGTTATCTATTTGCTATAAGTTTATGCCAAGTAGACCCTATTCCAAATTTGCAAGTTGTTAATTTTTCTTTAAAATGGCTCTTTAAAGAAATTTGTGGCGTAAGAACTAGCCCCGAATATCTATATTTATTTACCACTTCAATATTATCACCGTTATACAACCATCGTTCATTACGTGCCATCTTGCCGCCCTTCCGGAAAACCATGATTTTAGATTTTTTTAAGTTTATTGTCAAATTCCACAAATTACTATACAAACCTAGTTTATCGATCATACCCTGCAGGATTCGCGGTTCGTCGGCTAGCAGAACAATATCGTCTGCATACAGTAAAACTCGTACATTCATATTATTGATCCAAATTCCTCCCTCAAGGAAATCATGGAGATCATTTAAATACATTGAAAAAAGTAATGGTGACAAAAGGCAACCTTGTTTCAAACCACTTTTTGTTTGGAAGGTTCTAGTAATACCTTCTCTGGTCCACACAACCGCTTCTGTATTTTTATAGTATTTTTCAATGAGCTCAATTAACTTAGTCGAAACACCCATCATATCCAATTTATAATAAACTGCGTTCCTGAGCGGTGAATCGAAGGCAGCCCTAAAGTCAACAAAAAACGCATACACTTTCCTACGTTTCCGCTGCAGTTTTATATTGATTATATTCAGTAAATTAAATATATTATCGTTCGTACCATGGCCTTTCCTAAATCCCGTTTGAAATTCATTAAGTTTATTATTCTCTTCTACCCAGCGCTTCAATCTTTCTAAAATCATACCCATAAATAATTTTGACATTGTATCTGAAAACGAAATTCCCGATAATTGTTTACATTTTCACTATCACCTTTTTTATGTAAATGGAATATAATAGATTTGCTAAAACTTTCTGGAAATGCCCCCCCTTCATATACATAATTAAAAAATAATAATATTTTTTCAAGAAAATTTATGGGGCAATGTTTAAAAAATTCATACGGGATGCGATCTAAGCCGGGTGCCTTCCCGTCTGGTGACCTGTCTATAACATACTGTAATTCCTTAAATTGAAACGGTTCATCAAGATAATCTACACAGGTAAATGTGCGCACATAAGAAATTTCTAGGGCATGTACTTTCGGATTAAGCAAATTTGAGAAATATTTGACCCATTCCACACTTTCTATCTTGTTAACTTGCATGAACGATTTATTTTTTACTATATTTGCTAACTTCCAAAATTCTTTTGAATCCTTCACGAATCTAAACTGCTCAGCAATGGATGAGTAATATACTTTCTTTGTTTCATTACATAATGCTTTATATTCCCTTTGATTACTTATATACAGATCTTTTATCCATTTTAAATTACTTTTTCTATATAATTTTAATAATGCATAAACTGTTTCTCTTTTGCGGCCACATACTTTATCAAACCATTTCTGTTTCGACCCACACTGAATTCCGTTGGAAGCGTTCACTCTGCTTGAGTCCCAAGCACATTCTCTTATCATTTCCACAAAAACCTCCGCCCTTTGCCAAGTTTCCTTATGCATATAATTTTTATTATCAGTAAGGTTATTTAATTTTGCTTTAAAGAATTTACAATCATTTTTTGTAAAGGCCAACTTTGGCAAAAGAGGTAAATATTCATCAAACTTTTCTTTTTTTCCAAAATGTAATTGCAAAAATATTGGCAAATGGTCCGAATATGTTTCCGACAGTACTTTAAATTCTGAAATAAATTCTAATAAGTTTATTGAAACGGAACAAAAATCTATTACTGAAGGACCTTGACCTCCCACAAATGTATAGAATTTACTTGAATTTACTTGTATAGAATCTCCTGTCTCTCTGCCATTCAGTATAACTAAATTTTGGTCATTGCATAAATTTACAAATTGTTCCCCATTTTTATTTAGTTTTTTATCTCTAGATTTTCTAAAACTATTTATATTACAGGGTAACATATCTTCTGGCAGAACTTGTTCCTCCCCAATTCTAGCATTACAATCTCCCATTAATATATAATTACAATCAGGATAAGTACATAAAAAGCCCTTCAACACCTCAAAACTATTCATCCAATTTGTGCAGCTAATATATATTGGTATGATATACATATTCATTTCCGAGCTGTTTATATATATTAATATCAGATCATCTATACAAACAAAATCACAATTTATTTTTTTAATTATACTAGTATTAATTCCAAGCAAACAACCTTCTACCGAATAACGCATCTTTTTTAGCTGCAATCCATTTTAATTTAAACCCACGAAAAATAGATTGATAATAATTATATTCCTTCCCAGTAACGAAAGTTTCAAACAGTAAAAAAATATCAAAACTTTTAATAAAATTTACCTTGCATATTTTGCTTTTTAATCCAGCAACATTATAGCTTACAATATTTATACTAAACTTATCACCTTCATTCAGATTTACATTTTGCACCTTTTTTACTCATCGTTTTTTGAACAACTTTCTTCCTCTGCTCCATACCCTGCGGGTACATGTTTCAGCATTATCCGTTCTACCAAATTATTATAATTTATTATACGATTCTCTTCATTTGGACTCCAGAAATACTTCTTCCCTTCAAACATTAAATAACCAATTCTCACCGAAAGATTAACCCCATTGAACTGGTTACGTAAGTCTCTTCTAATTTTTAGCAAATCTCCTGGCACTTCCTTTGTTCTTCCGTTAAATCTTTAGTAATCCACATACCTGAATTTTTTAATTTCCTTGCATTTTGTAAAATCGAATATATGTCAGATACCTTTATAAATTCTACCAGAATAGGTTTGCCTTTAATTTCTTTTCCGCCAATATTGTATGCCATATCTATGTCCACATTAACATTTAAAATGTTCTGACACATTTCCTTTATAGCTAATTTTAAATCTGTGATCTTATCTAAATTTGTGCCCCAAAAAATTAAGTTTTTATTTTTGACTTTTACAAATAAATTTTCCAACTTATCGTTAAGTTCCAAATTTTCTTTTCTTAAGGATGAAATTTCTTCTTTTAGTAGTCGATTTTCCTCTACAATACCTTCTAATTTTGTATTCATAGTATCAAAATGTGCCTTAAGCTTTTCATCCATCATCTCTCCCAGTTTCCTCAGCAACATATCCATATCGATTCCCTCAGATCCAGACATTCGTTGCAATTTTTTAACTTCGTTAATATCTGGGGAGCTTTTACTTCTCCTTCTTTTAGTATTAGTTTTCCTGACAGGGGAAGAAAATTTTTCTAATTTCAACTTAGGTTCTTTTTTATTTGACTGTGACATTAGGTGTTTTAATTTCCATATAACAGAATTAATAACTGCATTTATCACTCAAAGATATTAAATTAATATTCATCTCTGGTAGAAAAAAAATTATTTCTATGGCTGCGACACACTACAGCGGGCGAGGTGCGACAAAGATAGAGATAGTTCTCCCACTACTACGTCAACTCCCTCCTCAATATTCTGGTAATATGCCCACACACTAACACCACTTTGTATATAAGTTAATCCAACAAAAAGACCTTTGCCCTCTACTTACTTAGAAATTGTTCTAATTACTTGATTCTATTGTTGCTATTTTTCCAAGTAAAGGAAAACCGCTCGATAACTTTTTCTCAAACTTCACTCATTAATATTAATTACTTTTTACAGTCACTATACAAAATTTCACGTCAAAATTCCATCTTTAACCCTCTCAAATTCACTAAAACATAAGAGAGCATGAAATACGTCCGTTCCCTTTGAATGCTTGAAGTCAACTCTCTATTTTTTTTATACATATATATATATATATAGAGAGAGAGAGAGGTAGATGTATGAGAGAGAGAGAGAGAGAGAGAGAGAGAAAGGATATGAGAGAGATGAGGAAGAAGTATGTGGGTGAGGTATAAGGATCTAAAGAAAACTACTATTGCCAAGTTACCACTATAGCTGAGTGGTGTAAGTGATGGACTTGGATGACGAAGGTTGTGAGATCGTTTTTGCTGACCTCAGCAAAAAAAAAATTAATTTTTAAATAGTTCTTCGCCTAGGAAAAGGGAAGGGGGAGGGCTGGGGAAATTGGGAATAGTGGGGGAGGGTGTATGTGTGTTGGGAGAGGATCACTAGGTTGTGAGGGGTGATGGGGTGGTGGAACATGGACAGGGAAGGTTGGGAGGTAGATAGTGAGGGAGTGAAATTCTGTCTCAGAACCGGCTATTATATACTACTCACAACCTATACAATATTAAGGTTCCATAAATGCGTTCCTTGTTAGAATTCAAAATTTGAAGAAAATCGGTTAAGCGGAAGTAAGATGTAATTATCTAGATATCCGCATTGTTAAACTTTTCTTCAAAATTGCTCAATTTTTTTTTAAAAAAGAGAAAGTATTGCGAACTAGTCAAATTTTTGATATGGAGTTTTCACCGCTCTGGTTTCACCGATATGGAGGTCCCCTGAGTGATTTTTAGACCTTTGTGTGAGTGTGGGCAGTCAGCATAACTCACAAAGTGGAAATCGCAGAAAGTTCAAACGATATTTAGATTGAAAATGTGGGTAGGTCCGCAATGCTAGATAACATCCGGTATTTCATCCGCCGTAGCATGCATACTGGTTTTCATCAGAGATATATATTTTCCTTCATAGCCTGCTTCTTTTTGTGGTCATCGACCGATTTCGGGCGTTCGCCCATCATCAGAATGTTTTTGTTAAACAGTGTTATTACACTGTTATGTAATAACAGTCAACTATTGCACTGTCTATGTTATTACATAGACTTGCACAGAGCAAATACAGTTCAAGTATGAAGTCAAGTATGAGTCTTACACTGTTTAACAAAAACATCATGATGATGGGCGAACCCCGAAACCGGTCATTGATGCTTTCCAGCCCTGCGGAACCAACCACAACGACATATTGGTTTTGTTCCTGATCGGTTTCGGATTTTCATCCATCGTCAGAGCAAATTCAGAACAATTTATTAAGAAAAAACAGACTAAACCACAACCAAGAAGAAAACCCCATAACACTCAACATATTCGCCACTTTGACATATATAGGGAACGAGGCTTACAAACTGACAAACTTTTTCAAAAAACTAGGCTTAAGAAAAGCATTCAGAACAAAATAAATTCAAATAAACTATAAAATAAATTCAAACAAAATATGCACACATACAGAAACAACCAGCCTGTATGACAAAAGTAGTATATACAGACTCTCTTGCCCCGAATGCAATTGCACGCACGTAGGCCAGACAGGAAGACGCCTCAAAGACAAGTTTAAAGAACACCTACGCTTATACAAATACAACAAAACCGACTCCACTTCTGCTAACCATCTTGTAAAGAACAACTGTGAACCACAAAGTATAGAAAAAACAATGGCCCTATTACACCAAGGCACAAAAGGAAGACAAATGGACATTAAAAAAATAATAGAAATATACAAACACAAGATTATCCACAAAAATATAATGAATCACCAAGTAAACTGTAACTCAGACACACTCTTTAAGGTCATTCCTCACACCTAACTGTATTACAAACATATCACCAAACTAGTATAAAAGACATATATATATATGTCTTTTATATATATATATATATATGTCTTTTATATATATATATATGTTCACACAAAAAAAAGAAGCACGCTGCGTGCACTTTTGTTAAATTCTAACCTGTGGCTACCAAATTTTCTTCTTCCCCCGATTAAAATACAGATTATTTGCATGGTATATTTTTAAAATCTCTTACTGTGCCTATTAAAAATACCTCTAAAAATCCCACCACATCTCTTTCATCATAATCTTGAAACATAAATTAATATCATTTAAAATATGCATGATAAATAATAGCGCATACCTTTGATTTCCTCTATTATTTATTTTAAGATCATCCCCAATTTGCAGTTTGCCGCGAACCTTCTTATATCAATTTACTTACATATTTTCTTGTATTGATTGTTGTAGGGGATTATCGCACTGCGACCTGAAAGATCTATGTGCCCCCGGAGCCTTCTCAGTGCACTGCCGGCCTCCAAGCAGTGTTCTCTATCTATAGAAACTTTGCTCATCACCGTACAGTGAGTTGTAAGGCCCCTAGGAAGAGAAAATCTAAGGGCAGCATGCTGGATTTCGAACCCGAGACCTCCGCGTTGCTAGACCACTGAGCTAAACCCTTCCTTCTCCCTTGGCTTACACCAATTTACTACGGACGGAGACCCTAGTTAGTGTACTGTGTTTGTCCTTGTCTGTAAAGTATAAAGTGTAGTTTAAGTGTATTGTGTACTGTTCTGACGAAGTGCATGGAGTACTGAGCTGTGGTAACCCATGGGGTCGCTACTCCCCAATTAACTGCATGCAACAGATACCCCTTGCGGGCTTATATATATTGTAGCCTCTCATCTAAGAGAGAAAGCAGGTACCTCAAGTTCTCCTAGTGGCCGCGAGAAAGCGCTAGCGGGGCGCTCTAGCTCTTTCTGGAATGTTCTAGAACCTTCCAGACCCTTCTCCACCGGTGTAAATAGTGGAACAACAGCTCGAGTCTAGAGTCTCTTGTTACAAACGGAGTGCTCGTTTGTGAATAGTAAATAAAAAGTGAACTAAGTGAACTTTTGTTGGTTTAAACTGTGTATTAATTTTTATTAATTGCTTTATTTGTAATTTATTGTGTTAAACAATAAATTGGGGTTTATTTTTTAGGTTTGGAGTGTTTTATCTGAACGAACCCACTTAGAAACTAGTTGCAGTAGCTAGTTTTGAGGGAAAAACGTTACAATATAAATATATATATATTCTTAAGGGGCGGCAAATTGTCTTTTTGTCCGTGGCAACGTAACTGCTAGAGCAGGCGCTGCCTTCATACGATTTGTTCTGACTGCCATTATACATGGTCGTTAGAACTGACAACTTGGAATGTTTACTAATAATGTATAATGACGTCAGTATTATGTAATTAATAGAACCTGAATTATATTAGAACGACACTTTTGTGTGAAGCGTGGTATCCCAGTTCCCAAGTTTCCATCAACATTTTTGAACAAGAGTTCAACAAACAAAATGTGATTGGTCTGTAGTTGGTTTGACAAACTGAAGGACACACCTAAGTATCTTTATCGAGAAAATCCCAGAATATTAAAAAAAAAAAAATCTGGTATGAAATACCCACACAACTTTCTCTTACTCCAGTTTTCAAAATTGTAATTGACAAACTTTATAGTTAGTATACAAATTTAATGAAATTCGTCGGCGTTTTTATGGAGAAAATCACAAAAACTGAAAAAACTGTTCAGTAAAAACACACTTCCGGTATATTAATTTTCTTGAAACTAGGAATTTTGGCAATCTATTTACTTCTAATTATTTTTGTCTAGATGTTAGAATTGTATAATCAACTAAGATAGAACTTTAGAGGAAATATAAACCTACCACTCCTCCAAAACCTGCTTATATGAGTTTACCCGCAGAAATGTTTCAAATAAAAGTTGTAGCTCATTATATGTGTTGTTTAAAGAAAATCGTTAGAGCCGTTTTAGAAAATAGCAGAACATTGAAAAATACCTTTCAGTAAAAACGCACTTCCGGTCTTCTGATTTTCTTCACACTCGGAATTTCAACAACATATTTAATTCTAATTAATATTATTTAGATGATAGAATTGTGTAATAAACTGAAATAGCACTTTAGAGGACAACCTAACCCCACCCCTCCACCAAAAGTGGCCTTAAATGCATTTTCCCGTGGAAATGTTTCAAATAAAAATTGTAGATCTTTGTATGTGTAATTAATATACCAAGTTTAAAGAAAGTCGTTGGAGCCATTTTCGATAAAATTGAAAAAAAGTGAAAAAAACCATTCAGTAAGGCGGTACTTCAGGTTGAGAAATTTTGTCAGATAATGAACTGTCAGATCCCATGGTGATACCCAAAGGAATATCAAGTTTGAATTTTCTGCGTTTTTTTTGTTTTTGAGCTATGTTGTTCACAATACACACACACACATATATATATATATATATACTATTTGCTAAAAACCAATTTTTCGGACTCAGGGGACCTCAAAACGGATATTTCCGGTGAAAACTCGATATCGAAAATTTGGCACGATTAAAATACTTCCTGTTACTAGAAGTAAGAGAAAGTAAAAGTTGAGTGAACTCGCCAACCAATTTCCTTCTAGCTTGAAATTTTGGCAATACATTAAATTGTTATTGATACTATATACATGATAGAATAGTAAATGCATTTTAGAGGAAGCTTTAACGTCACCTTTCCCCTAAAAATTCCAAACATGAATTTTTCCGGAAACATTTTTCAAATAAAAGTGATAGTCCTATATATAATAATAATAATAATAATAATGTTTATTCAAATACAAATATTGTACAATCGTTAAGAAAAAAGAAAGAGAAACATTACTTTTGCGTTGGATTTTATCCGTCCGCAGAGTTGTGTTTTACATCTCAACTTGTAAGTTCGGCTTAAATAAACAATACAGAAATTTATACCTAAAAAGAAAAACCAAAAAACTTGCTACTTCTGCACAAATAAATTGGTAGAACAAACAAAAATAGCAGACAAAATAATAAATGCAAAATTGGTTTACATGCTATTAATATGAGACCTATATTCATACAAACCTACACACACTATAATATATATATTCACATCACTCACAGATAGCTAGCTATACATTCATAAAATATTAGTAGTTGAATTCTCTTACTAGAAGCATTCTATAATATGAAGCGTCTCTCAAGTAACTATACAAAGATTCCCAATTTTCACCATTTAAATACTTGATAAGTTCTTCCTCTGTTAGTGAATGCTTATTAAAATATTTTAATCTATAAACAGTAAGTATGGGGCAGTTTGCAATAAAATGAGCAACGTCTTCTTCTACTTTCTGATTACAAAGTGAACAAAGTTGACATACATCTGGCTTGAAGGGTCTATAATTTAAGTTCATTAGTTCACACCTGGATTTTAATATTAATTTGACTTCACTGAACGGTCTTTTATTGAAATAATCAGTTTGATAGTTTAGTTTTGCGTAGAGTTTATGATATGTACCACTTCTTGCCTTTGATTCCGCACTTTGTACTTCTTTTTTCCTCACACAACCTATTAACTTATCTATATTTGCCTTCCAGAGAGTTGTCAGATCACCGTTATCTCTGTTATTATTATATTAAATTGCTCACATAGTATAGTCCATTCACGGTACCACTCAATATTAGCTGATATAATCTCTTTGGCAATTATTTTGGGCAGTCTATGGTCTGGGAGTTTTAGAACTTTTAGGATATAATTAAGATGCACCCTTAATGAATACACAAACATACTGTTTAGTCCCATTTCTAGTGTAAAAATGTAGTTTGGACTATTTTGCGGTAAACCTAGCATTCTTTTTACAAAGAATCTCTGCGGTTTCTCCACCGGCTCGAACATTTTAAAACTCCAAATTTGAGCTGCATAGCACATTACTATTCTTGATGTACTGAAGAATACTTCAAATTTCGTGGTTAGTGGTACCTCTCTATTTGCAAAAATATTATGCCACGTGCAGTTAATCGCAAATTTGGCTTTGGTTAATGCTTCTTTTAGGTGAGTGTTAAAGGATAGTGTAGGCGTTAACAATACCCCCAAATATTTATACTTATTTACTACTTCTATGTTGGTTCCTTCATAGAACCACATTTCTTTATTTAAGCGCCTACCTCCCTTCTTTTTGCATATCATAATTTTAGATTTTTCTAAATTAACCTTCAAACCCCAACTTTTGGTATAGCTACTAAGAGCATTAATCATATTTTGCAACGTGTCAGGCTTGTCCCAACGAGCACAATATCATCAGCAAACATCAATGCACGCACATTCTCAGTCCCGAGAGGTACTCCTCCCCCTATTTCCTCTATTAAATCATTTATGTACAGTGAGAAAAGCACTGGTTATAAAAGGCATCCCTGCTTTAAACCTGTCGTTGTATTAAAAAAATCCGACAACCCTTCCGGACACCATACTGCTGCTCTCGTGCCATCGTACATATTTCTTATTATATTAATGAATTTATTTGACAGTCCGTACCTTGATAGCTTATAAAATAATACATTTATTGGTATCGAATCAAAAGCGGCTCTAAAATCTACGAAAAATAAATATATTTTCTTCGCAATATTTTCTTTCCATTTAAGTTGTACTAGATTTATTAAGCTGAATATATTATCTATCGTCGAGTACCGTTTTCGAAATCCTGCCTGGAATTCTGTAAGAAGATTGTATTTATCGAGCCAGAATGTAAGCCTATTTAATAACATACCCGTAAATAATTTAGCCTCCACATCGATGAACGAAATTCCTCTATAATTCGCTACCTGACTTATATCCCCTTTTTTATGCAATGGAAAAACTATTGAATCTTTAAAACTCTGAGGGACTTTTCCAGTATTATAAATTTTATTTAGAACTGAAATTAATTTGTTTAGTAAACAGTTTGGCGCGTTTTTAAAAAACTCATAGGGGACTCTATTCTCACCAGGTGTTTTCCCGTTCCTCGCTTTCTTTAAAACCTCTCTAATTCAGAAATGGTGAAATCATCATCTAGAATGTCATCTACCTTATGGGGTTCCGCGTACAGAATTGGAGGTGTATTATTATGAAAGTTATAAAGGCTTTCAAAAAATACTTTAAATTCTTCCACATTTATATCTTTGCTATATATAAATTTGTTTTGTTTAAAGGTTTTCACCGTTCACCAAAACTGTTGGGAATCTTTAGCCCTTATAAATTGATCAGTTAACGATTGAAAGTATTCCCTACGCTTCAAACTGCACAAATTATTATAATTCCTTGTTTCCGTTAGATATAACTTCTTTATTATTTCCGAATTAGTTTTTCTATAAGTTTACAGAAGCCGAAATACTTTTTCCCTTTCCTTTAGACAAGCCCAATCAAACCATTCCTGTTTGTTATTTAACTGAGTCCGCTTTACATTTAATTTAATGGCAGCCGCATCTTTGATTCCACTAATTAATTGTTTTAAGGCCTCCTCAATATTCTTTCCGTCATATTCCCAATTGCCTATTGAGTTCTCAATTTTATCTTTAAATTCCAAACTATCTATTTCTGTCCAAATTAATTTTGGTAGTAAGTATCACTCCTTCATTTACACATTCATCATTCCATTCTAAAGTTAAAGAAATGGGTAGGTGATTCGAATAACTCTCAGGAAGTACTACAAATTTTTCAACATATGCTACTAATGAATAGTTGATACAACACAGATCATTAACAGATGCGCCCATTGCCCCTATAAATGTGAATTCACCTTCTTTATCATCAATTGTTCGCCCATTTAAAATTACTAACCCATTATTCTCACAGAAATCAAACCACTGCCTCCCTTTAGAATTAACAACATTATCTTTAGAATTACGTTTACTACTAACCCTATCGTTATAAAGTAATTTTGCGCTAATAGTTTGTGCATTAGAGATTCTCACATTGCAATCTCCTATTACTATAACATTATTTATTTCATTTTCTGTTAAAAGGGTTTCTAAAGAATCAAAATCGTTTTTCCAATTATTACAATTAATGTAAACTGGTATTATACGTATAAAAATCACTAGCTATTCCTAAAATTCTAATAATAATATTATTATTCATGTTTATGAAAGAGCATTTTCCTCCTTTAAATTTAGACTTTTTAAAACCAAAACCTGCACCCCACTTGCTCTACCATGCAATGAACGGCGAAACGCCGGAGTTACATATATCGTATGTTAAATTGGTTTAAGAGATTTCCACATAAATTAACATCATTTTCTTCAATATACGTTTCAAATAACAATATAATATCAAAATTATTTAAAAAATTCAGAAAGTTAAAATTTGACTTTTTATTTTTTAATCCCGCTATATTGTAAGCCATGATCGTAATACCAGAATCCATTTTACCTGTTTTTATATTTCTGTTTTCATTTTCCTTCAGAAGACCCTTGCTGTGCTGCGGTTGGGCGACGAAAAGGAGAACGTTTCGCTGGAGGTCCCGTTTTGTTCTTCATTAACTTCGCTCCTTGAATCCACTTTCTAAGTGTACCATCCGATTCACTGTCTGTTAGCGAAGAAGAATCATCTTTTTCACTTTCGGAAGAGTAATTTACATTTGAGGTTTTCTTACGTTTCAATTCGTTCAAACTCCAAAGCTTATTGTCAAGTAACAGTTTATCGTATTTTATGTATACTTGCCGATTTTGCTGCCTCTCCTCTTTCCAATAAGGAAATAACTGCTTCCTTATTTCTCTAATTTCTGCAGGAAAATCCTCTGACAATATTAATCCGGTATCCTTTAAATTTTTAGCTAGTCTTAGTACTTCCATTTTGCATCTAAACGCAATAAATCTAATCAAAACAGGTCTTTTTTCATTCCTAGTTCCTATTCTTTTAATATAATCTAAATCGTTCAAGCATACTTGCGACTTAAGTACCTCTTTTAACAAAGCTTCAATGTCCCTCTCTAAATCTAGAATGGTTTCTCTCGGTTTTTCAGGAAAATTATATAAAATCAAATTATTTTTTCTATAATTATTATCATAGAATTTCACTTTGTTAGTATACCTTTTATTTTCCTCAATCGTCTTAACAATGTCAGTTTGAACACTTTAAAAAGCGTTAACTTTTTTCATTGTTTCTTCCAATTTCTCTTTATAAAATTTAAACTGTTCATTACTCTGCTGAATCTCGCTCTGGAGACTTTTAATTAGATTTGCAATATCTTCTAAAGTCAATTGAACAGACATATTGTGCTAATTTTATTAAAATTAATAAAAATTAAAGTTAAATAAAATTTACTGTTCGAATGTATGCTTGTAAAAATATGGATCAACAAGTTAGATTCCAAAGATTTGTTTTCTTACTTATCTATTTTGATTTTATAGTAGAACAGAGCGCTCCAAATATTTAGTATTCCAAAGTACTCTTTTATAGATAAAGATTGTAAAGTTAGAGAGAGAGAGCACAACTCATTCTTACCCCCACTACAATACAGCACTTTAGTTTGAACAGTTTATAGATTTAGTGTTAATAATTTTTCGATGAACACTCGTATACCAGTCGTTAGAAATTTTTTAAATTTTAACAAAAATTACAGAACCTATTAAACTCTACTCTTGCCAAAAATCACTGTTTAAAGTGGCCAACAACCAACTGAAACAGGTAATAAACACAGAGCACGATCTGAACAGTCACAAGTACAGAACACAACTCTAGTACCCCTTTCCCCTAAAAATTCCAAACATGAATTTTTCCGGAAACATTTTTCAAATAAAAGTGATAGTCCTATATGTATATAGTGTATATTATATATAAAGGTTAAAATCATTGGATCCTGTGTCCGATTAATTTACAAAGAACTAAATAATCCCTTCAAAGGTAGTAGTTGCGGTTGACCTATTTTAGCCAAAACCTAATTGCTACGTACCCCTGATAGTATCTAAAATATCAAGTTTCAGCTTTCTGCGACTTTTCGTTTTCGGGTTATGTTGACCAAAACACACAAATACATAGACATGCACACACAATTTTTTTAAATAATAGAATATTTTTAATATTCAGAAGACCTCGAAATATGTATTTCCGGTAGAATTTCGAAAATCTGACAAGACCGCAATACTCTGAAAAATCCAAATTAAAAATTTTGAATCAATCACATCGTATTTTGAAATGAATGTTTATTTGTTATCTAACAATGAATAAATCGCTCATAAATCTTTAAAATGGAGACATTTTTTAAAACAATTACATAAAAACAAGTCAAGACAATGTAAATTACATTTAAACAATAAATAAAGCTGTAAATACCATAAAATGCCAACTCTGCGTTTCCTTATGACTAATAGCCTGTGATTGACGCGACAAATTAAGTGGTTGTTTCCTCGAATATTATGAATATAAGTGCATCATTTATAAAACTTGATATGCTATATTTGCTTGTGCTAGATACTCATACATTTGAATCAATAACGATCAACACACTTACTATGCTACTGTTACAGTGCAGATTTTTAAAAAAGCAGCTAAAACAGCTATGCTAAGGCAATTATTGATTTAATTAAAAAATTATATCTATTAATAATTGTCCACATTGAATTATTTGAAAATTGAACGAATTAATGAACTTTTATAAACCATTTTTAAAGTTGTCTGAAATAAAATTATTTTAATTAGTAAACTGAGAAACCCAGAATGGTGTATGACTGTAATCTAACGGTTTTTTAGCTAAATAAATTAACGAAGGAACACACAATTTTGAATGTTTCATAACAATATCACCTATTAACGTGGCCATTCCATCATACAGAAAACAGGAACCCCAGAAATCGGATCTTATATATTCTGAATGTGGATGAAGGCCAGTAAAGTATCCTTCCGCTTGAGCTTCCTCCACAATGGAAACTGAATCCAAAGTTGAAATCAACGATGGTGCATATACATCATGTATAAGATTATCACCTATGTAGACGCATTTTGCTGGTCTTCCTAATTCTCTGCTTAGGATGTCGTGTAAATCTTGCCAATTTCCATTTCTATAATAACCACAGCAAGTTTTTAATACTATTTCTTGATCGTTTCTATTTTTGAATGAATTTTTTCCAATAAAAAAATTCGGTTTTCCAGCTGAATCAATAATTGTATGAAACATGCTTTCCCAATTTTGTCCCAAGCAGTACTTTGCTAAATAGTTCATAGTTTGTGGTGTGGCTGAGGAAATTAACATTAGTCTACAATGTTCTTTTAATCTTTGTAACCATCCAATCATTTCTTCATTACATTTATATACATATTCAGAGACATTTGCATGGAATGTTTTAATAAATTCTGAATCCAATCTGTACATATCTATTACAGCGCCTATTACATGCGACCAAACAGGCTTGTAATCCTTAATATTTTGTTCATCAACCAAATCTATTATCTTAGCATACACTAGTATAGCTGGGATGTCTGTAAAGTCCAAAAAACTGTAAGTTTCTGCTGTTGGAATGCTTCTATTTATGGCTAGTTTATCTTTTATTAATAAATCCACAGGAGACCATCTCATTTCAGGCCCATATAAATCTATAATTTCGTTTTTATTGAGCATTTTCGTGCCATGACTTGCACTTAATATTGTTCCTTTAGCAGATATATTTAAAATATTACCTCGATCAAAGTCCATAAACAGTCCTTTTCTAATAAAATCTATGTCGTTTTCGTTCATCACTGTTTGTAGATTCTTATATCCTTTCTTCTGAATTAGATAAGTAGTAAGATACTTGTAATGAAGGTGAAATAAATTAGTCAAATTATACTGCACCAAAGTATTATCGAAATCCAAACAAACTGCATCGTAACGAGATAACTTAAATGTGTTTCGCGTACAAAACGACATAATATTCCAATTACTTAAAACTTTAAAAACCTTACAAAATAATATACAATTCAAAGTTGACAGCAAACTAAAAGTGAACTTCTAGAAGGATGACTGGGAGATAACACTTTATATATTCAATCAATGGGAAGTCAGCCTGGGAGGGAGAATAAAAATGATAAAGTGACCTTGTATGTGATTTGAACTTGTACCAGGAAACAAAACAAGGAAAGTATGCATAAATTATAAATAGTTTAAGGAAAGTAATAAAAAAAACATTATTCATATTCAACAGAAAATAAATAGGCACCATATACAATAAGATAATAAATAAAACCAATAGAATATAATCTATCTAACTAATAACCCTTATATAGTACATCTTAAATTTTCTTTTATTTTCACTTACATAATGTTTATGTTTACTAACATTATCTACCGTAACAATCACCTCTTCCCACAGGAGGTTACTATAATATTACATCAGGGCAGCCAATATAAAGCCTCTCAAGGTGAGACGTTAATTATTAATAAATACTTTTATAATTATAAAATTACTCAAGAGGATGTCATCATTCCACTTTTACGTAGGTACTGTGATTGAGGAAAATTTCAAAATTTATTTTTCATTGAAATTAAATATTTTGAGGTCTCGGGCTACGAAAAATTTAGACATTATTTGAAATAAGGTTGGGATGATTGCTTGTTTATCTACTATTTTAGACGCGCGGTTAGTGTTCTTTCCTGTTTGGTTTCATTTATTTTATATTAAAAGACTTTTTAAAGAAAGAAATGTTTTTTGAAAACTTGCATTTTTCCTACTTATTCCCATTTATTTGTGTGTGGGGAGGGACCAAACCCTATGGTATCCAAAGCCTCACTGACCCCATATAACTACCACAAGAAAAACAACAAACCTGGTCTAGAACAAGTAACCAGACCCGGATCTAATCCATCTAAGATTCACAGTACTCTGAACAAATCGGACAATAACCTCAAAGGGCTTTTCCACAGACATCCTATTCTGACCAAAGGTCTTGAACCTAATTTCCTCACAACCCAAGCAATCTGTCATCAGATGGATGGATGTTTCCTTCTCTGTCTCACAGACTCTACAAAAGGGATCCGTTGTGAGCCACATTACGTAGAGGTGTCTCCTTAAACGACAATGGCTAGTAAGGGATCCAACTAGATGCCTGAGAGAGTTCCATGAAAGACACAGCAATGTCTCATTACTATCCGGACCCCCAATGAGCACCTAGACTGTCGACAACCTACTATACTCATCCGTAGTGATGCATGCTGTGAAGCTAGTGATGACTGGAAGCTAGACAAACATGTGCCTGAAGACACACCAGCAGCCGGCTCGGAACCAATGAAAGGGAAAGAGGGAAAATCTATTCACCTCCTCATTCCCTCATACGACCTGGTACCCAGACTAGAAGCACATCCTTCAAAGAAGAAACTCTTCCAGTTTAGAACATTCGTACCAATTCTTTTTCCTCTTCACTTATGTATGAGGTCTTCCACCAGCACGGTATAGTATTTTGATATTTTGAATCTTTATATACTAAACGATTTTCGTATACTTTCAGCCAGAATCGGTTGTAATTAGTTCTTTCCGTTTCCAATGTTCAAGAAATTTTGATTGCCATATAAGGTGTATCCATGGCAAACTTTAGCTTACTATATGGTATGATTACTTACTTTTATCTGCATATTACTATATCACACATAGCTGCATTCAATATAAAATACAGGCGCTCAAGGGGGCTAAAATGTATCTCTTTTTTTGGTCAAAAGTTGGCTGTTGAAGCCACTTTTTACAAATTTCTACATTATAACAAAACAGTAAATAACATTTATTTATTATGTTAACAATTTATTATTAGTGCCGGAGATGGTGTCGAAATTGGGTGTCATAAAAATTCATTACCCACTCCAGGGTTTTGCCCAAGTAAATATTGCAAATCTTAATAGAATAAACAAAAAACTATCATAATCTCAATAATTATTGTTATCTCGGTATTGAAAGTCATCGATTAAAAGCAATAAGTAGAATTGTTCAAAGCAAGATAAATACTTAAGATTATTCAATGCAATAAATGAAATAATTTTTGTTTATCTATAAATTTAAATATTTGCCTTATTGTAAAGGGAGCATGTGATAACATTCCTAAGAAATTTAAAGCTATATATTTTATGATAAAAATTACGCAGTAGCGACAAAAAGTATTTGGATAAAGCAGTGATATGACTACGCTCACGACTTTCTCTTACAGCAATTTACATAATTCTGATTTGTTTGTACGTGTATTACCCACACAGATTTCACATATTGCTGAAAATGTAACATATGTAAGTTAATGCCTCCGAAAAATAGTTGGGCAAAAAATATCTTACTTCCGGTAAATTAATTTTTTCAAACTTGGAATTTTGACAGCACATTACATTTGTATTAATCTTATTATAGACGATTAGATTAGATTGATGAAGGGAAGGCGAGCCTCCTTGACGGCGCGAGGGAAGCCGCGACCTACACTAAGAGGTCCCCTAAGGTTATAGCGCTTCCTCAGCTTCGCCCTTTTAAACAAGCCTCGCATAGCTGAAACTGGCTCTACTCATAACTTCGCGATTGCTTGTTCCTAGTTAAAGAAACCTTGTCCTCATGAGGCAGGAATTCTCACAAAGGATGTTTACCGGGGTTTCTTGCTTCGAGTAACTGGCAGAATCGGCATAGCGCGTTGCCTGCAAGTAGCAGGTGGTGCATGTGCTTATTCAGCCTGCAATATCCTGTTAATAGACCCACTTTTAACCTTATATCCCTTCGGCTTTAGTTCAGTATGTCCCCGGTGAATTTAGGCAAATGTCTCTCAATAAAGAATTTAGCCTACCTCTGTCCTGGTGTTCTCTCCCGCTGTTCTTCTATCCAACCTTTGAGAGAAGTATGAATCAGGCTCCTGGACAACCTGCAGAAGGGTTCAGAACCTACGAAGGTATCCTTCGAGTCTTCCCTCGAGCATCCGCCCTCTACGAGAAACCCTGCATGTCCCGGCACCCAGGCGAGTGTCAGCCTATTTTGAACACCCATCACGGTTAGGAGAGTTAGGCAATCCCACACTAGTCTCGAGACTATTTGGTGTGAGGAAAGTGCCTTCGAAGCTGCTTGGCTATAGGAGTATGCGGCCACCCTTCTTCTCTCCAGTCTTTGCGTTAGATTCTCCTTAGCACAAAGTAGTAACGCCATAGTTCGGCCTGAAAGACCGTGGCATATTTCCCATTAATCTTGAACTTAGGCCTACCTCCGTAGACCCCAGTCCGAGTCTTGGAGTCGCCGTATACCAGAATTACGAGCAGAGGGGGCTCCATTCGCCTCGGTTCGGTATGACAATATAGAAGTTCCTCTCAAAATGAATCCTAGGAACCATTCTGCCAGTTAACATACCAAGTATGGTCAGCCTTAATTTCCACAATCAACCTCTGGTTAATACAGTCATGCCTAGAGGTGGTGGGTGGCGGCCCTGCAGGAGCCTATTATACACGATAGAAACGCAAAATATACTGTAACGGCACTTTAGAGGAACGCCTAAGGTCACCTCTCCCCCAGAACCCATTTGAATCAATTTAAGGGAAAATTCTGACAGCACAACTAAAACTAATTTTGACCAAAACCTTGTTGTTGCATCCCTTGGTAGACCTAAAGGTAATACCAAGATTCTGCTTTCAGCGATTTTCCTTTTTGATTTCGTTTTTGAGGAAACACACATAGAGTCCAAATTCTAAAAACCACTTTTTTCACACTAAGGGCCTCAAAACATGTATTTCCTGGTGAAAAATCAATTTCGTAAATTTGCCCTGATCGCAATTCTTCCTCTTACAGCAGTAAGAGAAAATACGTAAATATATATATATATATATATATAACCCCAACACCATTGTAATTTTAAAGGTTATCCCCACCCTAATGTAACTAGTGTGTATTACTTAATAATACAGTTGTAATCAAGCAATGGACTTGTTTAGAACCTCAAACCCATCACATGGCGCAGTCGTTTTAATGAACTTATGCTGTAAGTTAAACTTTTTGTATTTTATATATTTAAATAAAATAAGAAATATAAACAAATATAAATAAAATGACATCAAATAGCTTAACTCCAATGAATATGTCTGGTAATTTATCAGCAAATTGGGATTTCTGGAAACAGAAATTTCAAAATTATCTCTTGGCCACAGAGACCAACAAAACGGACGAAAGCACTAAGTGTGCACAACTGCTTTATTTTATAGGCGATGAAGGTTTAAGAATTTTTAATACATTTACCTTCTCAGAGACAGAAGTGAACAAATTGTCTTTTTTAATTAAAGCTTTTGATGATTATTTTAAACCAAAAAAGAATTTGGAGTTTGAGCGTCATAATTTCTTTACGAGAAAACAAAAATATGGGGAGAGTTTGGAACATTATTTAACAAGTTTAAAAAAAATCAAGCCATTAATTGTGAATTTCAACATTTGAGAAATTATCTCATAAAAAGTATTTTTATCTGTGGAATCAAAGATGATAAAATAAGGGAAAGGTTACTAGAACTAGATGATAAAGATCTTGAAGAAACGGTAAAAATAGCTCAATCCATAGAAAAATCAAAACAACAATCAGAAAAAATAAAAAAACAAGGAGAATATAATAGTAATTGTTTTGAAATTAATCAAATAAAATCAATAGCAAATGTTAAAAATTCTACAAATAGCAAGGTGTTACGAACAAAAGGTAATGTACAGTTAGGTACAAAGTTCAAAAACACTAATTCTAATACACAACTACAACAACAATACAGCACTGTAGGCGTTGTGGCCGTATCCATGACAATAAATGTCCAGCGTATAATTCAGTTTGCAATTACTGTAAAAAGAAGGGGCATTTTTCAAAATATTGTTTTAGTAAAATAGTATTTAGTAAACAATATTGCCGTTTACATAAAATATACAATATTGAAACTGAATGCTTAGAAGAGGAAAATAATTATTTTATAGGTCATTTAGAAACTAATAGTAATAAAGAAGAATGGTCAACTAAAATTAATATTAATCATAAACATCCAATTATATTCAAACTTGACACTAGCGCAATGGCTAATATTATAAGTTTAAAAGTTTATAATTCTTTAAATTTAAAAGAAACTCCAATAAGACGATCAGCTGTAAAATTAAGTACATTTTCAGGAGAAAAATTACCTGTTAAAGGAAATGTCAATTTAACAGTAACACATAATCAAAATAGTCATGTCTTAGAATTTTTCATTGTAGATACAAACTATCCTTCAATTCTGGGTTTGGATGCATGTAAAAAACTAAATTTAATTAAAAGAGTAAATATTTTAGAAACATCTGACTCAGAAAAAATTATAAAATTATATAACGATAGATTTGAAGGAATTGGTTGCTTCAAAAATAAGTACCATATCACTTTAGATCCCAATATAAGCCCAGCAATTCATCCAGCAAGGAAAATTCCTCTACCACTACATGAAAAATTGAGAGAAAGATTGACTTACCTTGTAAAAAATCAAATAATAAAAAAAGTTGAAGAACCAACGCCGTGGGTTAACTCGATTGTCTTGGTAAGAAAACCAAATGGGGACATATGTATGGATCTCAAGAACCTAAATCGAGCAGTACTTAGAGAATATCATCAACTCCCAACAATTGAAGAAATTGCTAATAAACTCTCAGGTTCAACAGTTTTTCATCTCTGGATGCATCAAATGGATTCTAGCAGATGAAGAAAGTTAGAAGTTATGTACTTTTAATACCCGCTTTGGACGTTGGCGTTATCTACGACTATCTTTTGGATTGAAATCGGCTCCAGAAGTTTTTCAGAAAAAATTTCAGTCAATATTTAAAAGTAGAGGGTTGTGAAGTCTACATGGATGATATTATAATTCATGCTAAATAAAGAATTGCACGATATCGTTCTCAAAAAAGTTATAGATAAAGCACGAGAAGAAAACATTACTTTTAATAAAGAAAAGTGCCAATTCTATCTTAGAGAAATTAACTGTTTAGGACATACATTTACAGCTGATGGTATGAAGCCACAAGAGTCAAGGATAAAAGCATTACTTCAGATGAAAAGACCAACCAATAAAAAAGAAGTACAACAATGGTTAGGCATGGTTAATTATGAATCTCGATATATTCCTCACTTATCATCAATTAGGAACCTTTAAGCAGTATTATCAGAGAAAATATAATTTGGGAATGGAATCAGAAATGTGAAGATGTTAGTAACAAAATAAAACAACTGTTAACAAGCTCCTGTATTACAATACTATGACGTTAACAAACCATGTAATATTAGGTGCCTGTTTACTACAGAACAATCTACCACGTTGCTACGCTTCAAAATCTTTAAACGACCAACAAAAAGCTTATACACAAGTAGAAAAGGAATGTTTGGCAATTCTATTTGGTTGTACAAGATTTGAGCAATACATTTTTGGTAAAGAAGTGGAAGTGGAAACAGATCATCGTCCTCTTTTAGCCATCTTTAAAAAACCTCTTCATCAGTGCCCAGTTCGTCTACAGAGAATGTTAATCAAGCTTCAACTTTTTAATATAAAGTTAAAATACGTTCCAGGGAAATACTTACATATCGCAGATGCCCTATCTAGAAATACTGACGAAAATATTTCGGAGGAAGAACAATCAAGTTTTGACAAAATCACAGATACAGATATAGAAGCACAGATATGTTTGATTACCAAATTAGAAAATATAGACAACCACACTTTAAAAATAATTAAAAAAGAAACAGCAGAAGATCCAGATATGAGACTTCTTTCAGAGATAATTAGAAATGGATGGCCTTCTAAAATTTAGCAAGTACCTGAAAACGTGAGGTTGTATTATAAATATAAAGAGGAGCTAACCGAAATGAAAAATCTGTTATATAAATCTGACAGTATAATAATTCCAACAAAATTAAGAAGTATGTTAAATAGACTCCATCAAAGTCACCAAGGCAGAGAGAGAACCAAATCTCGTGCAAAAGAGAGTATGTTTTTGCCAGGAATGACTAAACAGATAGATGATTTAATTAATGAATGTGACAGTTGTCTAACTTTTAGAAATTCAAACAAGAAAGAACCCATGATTCCCCATGAAATCCCAATAAGACCATGGCAAAAATTGGGATGTGTTATATTTTTCTTAGCTAATAAACATTAGCTGGTTATAGATTATTTTTATAAATTTGTAGAAACAGCTCTTTTTCAGAAATTAGACAGCGCTACTGTCATCTTGCATTTAAAATTTATAATGGCTCGACATGGTATCCCAGACCTTATTATCACAGATGGTGATCCTCAATTCACTGCTTACGAATTTAAATGTTTCTCTAAAAGCTGGGATTTTAAACACATTGTAACCAGCCCTACGTATGCCCAATTAAACGGAATGGTAGAAAGAGCTATACAAACTGTCCAAAATATATTTAAAAAAACGTACAGAAACAATAATGATCTGTATTTGGCATTACTACAATACAGAAATACGCCAATTGGAGACATGCAATCTCCTTCAGAACTGCTGATGTCTAGAAGACTCAAGGATAACTTACCTGTACACACAAATAAACTGATACCTCAGGTAATACCTATTAAGGATGCCCACCATAAAATTATACACAAAAAGAAATTACAAAAAATGTATTATGACAAAGGCTCACGGGTATTACCATCATTACAGCATAAACAATGAGTAATGGTACAGAGAAAACAAGAATGGGTTCCTGGACACATAAAATCAAAGCATGAAACACCAAGAACTTATAAAGTTCAACTCGGAGAAGGAAGAATGCCTATACGAAATAGAAGATTTATAAGGGGAATCGCAAATTTAATAGAAGAAAAAATATTAGATGAACATCCTGAACAAGCCAGTGAAGAACAAATTAAACCTCAGAATTTAGAGATTGAAACGAGAAAAAGAAAGAAGTAGAACAAAGTAATCAAGTTGAGGAGACTGAAGAGATTGCAGATGAATGGTAGGCGAAGTATTCCATCCACCAGCGACTACCTCTAGTGGACGCCCAGTTCGACAGCCGCCACCCTGGCAACCACACACTCCAAAGAAAAAGAAATCTCCAAAGAAGAAGAAAGGACAGCAAACCAAGAAATGATAGTACAAATAGTGATGATAGTTTGTGACAGTAAATAGTGATGATAGTTTGTGATAGTAAATAGTGATGATAGAGTTTAGAAAATTGTGTCTAAAATTTAGTGTTTTCAAAAAAAAAAAGGGAGAAAAGAAAAAAAAGTATTCGAAAATAATCTTAAACTTAGTTGATTTTTTTAGGTAAATTTAATCCAGTAATCTTTTTATTTGTTTTAAAAGTTTTGTCTTAATAATTATTACATATGTAGTCTTTTCATTAAAAAAAAAAAGGGAGATGTAAGGGTTATCCCCACCCTAATGTAACTAGTGTGTACTACTTAATAATACAGTTGTTATCGAAGAGTGGACTTGTGTATATCCTCAAACCCATCACAGTTATTATTAAGAGATTACCTTCAAATTGGGGTTTTTTACTCACTAACTAAATTCAATGTTACATGTCCAGCTGGGTCAACCTGAACTGGGTTCAATATTACATGTACAGCCAAATCAACTTGAACTGGATTAAATATGACATGTACAGCTGGGTCAACTTGAACTGGGTTCAATATTACAGTACATCCAGGTCAACTTGAACTAGATTCAATATTACATGTACAGCCGGTCAACTAGGCGGCTCAACCTGAACTGATCAACTAGCCGGGTCAACCTGAGCTGGATTCAATATAACATGTACAGCCAGGTAATCTTGAACTAGATTCAATATTACATGGACAGCCGAGTTAACCTGAACTGGATTCAATATGGCAGAACAGCCGGGTCAACATGACCTGGATTCAATATTACATGTACAGCCGGGTCAACCTGAACTAGATCCAATATTACATGTACAGCCGGGTCAACCTGAACTGGATTCAATATTACAGTACAGCAGGGTCAACCTGAACTGGATTCAATATTACAGTACAGCAGGGTCAACTTGAACTGGGTTCAATATTACAGTACAGCCGGGTCAACTTGAACTGTATTCAATATTACATGTACAGCCAGGTCAGCTTGAACCCGGTTAGCCGTGTCAATAGCCGGGTCAACTTGATCTGGATTCAATATTGCATATATACCCGGGTCAACCTGAACTGGATAAAATATTACATGTACAGTTGGGTCATCTTGACCTGGATTCAATATTACATGTACAGTTGGGTCATCTTGACCTGGATTCAATATTACATGTACAGCCGAACTAACTTGAATGGCAGGGTAGCATAACCTTCAGCTCCCCCACAACTCCTCCTAACATCTATTATTCGAAAAATGGTTCAAATAAAAGTGATAGGTCCATAAACCTAAATGTAGTTAGTATATCAAGTTCAAAAATTTGTCCATTATTTATTAATTGTGTTACAACCAATAAGGTGTACAGAGTGAGTTCACATGAACTCATATACAAAATCAATCAAAAAGTATGATATAGTATAAAAAATGTCCCCAAAAATAGTAAGAAGGTGAATAAATAATGATAAATCACTAATTCCGATAAGAGAGAGTGCAAAAAGATATATATAACCAAAACTTACAAATAAACTGCACATAAATAAAAAATCTTCACAAAAATAAAAAATCTGGTGTGAAACACTCACAAGACCTTCTCTGACTCCAATTTACGTTATTACATAATCTGTAGTTTTGCGAATTGTAATTATAACGCTTCTACTTTCGATAATTTATTTGTTTAATTGAACTAATAATTAGATTCCTTTTTTTATGTTGCGAGAAACTAGACTTTGATTGAATTAGTTCTTGCGCAGATTTCCATCTTTATAGTACTCATTCAGTATAGTACTCATTTACAGTACTTTGTGTACTAGGCCACATACATAAAATTAAGGACAATATGATAAATAGCTAAAAACTCCAGATCTAAGTAAAGTATTTTAACCAAAAATTATGGACTTGTTTGAAAAATTTGTATGGGTGTTTCAATTTTATTTTGCCTACTAGTATAAACGGAAAATTACAAAGTGGCTGACTTACATTGTATCTTGAATATCCGCATAATTCTCTTTTGCCTTCTTTTTCAAGAATAGAATGTAAATTCTGAGTTTTTCATTATAGCTCACATTAATTTTATAAAACAGTAAATAAAAATGACTTGATTTTTGCATTTTTTTCATACAAAATTTTTATTGCACAATTTGATAATTTATAAAATACCTACGGAGGAAAATTAGTAAAAAAATTCTAAATTAGATTTTTCAAAAAAATAATTAGCTATAAATAATTAGCCAATCACATTGCAGAACAGAAGGTGTGAAATCTGGGTGTGTGTTAGGCCAATCAGAAATTTAGAATTATCATGTGGACCACGCCTTCACTTCTACATTGTGATTGGCTAATTATTTATATAGCTAATTATTTCTACGAAAAATCTAGTTTAGAATTTTTTTACTAATTTTCTGTTCGTAGGTATTTTATAAATGATCAAATTGTGCAATAAAATATTTTTGTGAAAAAATGCAAAAATCAAAGTATTTCTAACATAATATTTACTTTTTTATACAATTAATGTGAGCTATAAAGAAAAAACTCGGAATATTCATCCATTGCTGAAAAAGAAGGCAAAAGAGAATTATGCGGAAATTCAAGTTACAATGTAAGCAATTCATTATATTAATTTTATGTATGTGGCGCAGTCCACAAAGTATTGAAAGTGTACTATAAAGATGGAAATCAGCGCAAGGGCTAATTCAATCAAAATCTAGTTTCTCGCAACAACATAAAAAAAGGAATCAAACTAATTATTGCAAACAAATAAATTGCAGAAAGTAGAAGCGTTATATATTAGAATTCGACAATGTAGAGTGTAATAGGATCCGAAGAGCGAAGAAATACAAGAATGAATATTGATTCATTCGCTACATTGATAGGTACTCGCTACCTAGGCCAGACTAGAGTGGTAGACTCATGTATATATATATATATATATATATATATGGCCGAGCTAGCCCTACAGGATAGAACAGTTTTTACAACAGTTTACAACCAGTTCACAACCACTCAGAAACCTTCAACCTGTTACTCTTTATATATCTCTCGCTACCTAACTTCTATTATAAAGTCCTTACAGTTTGTGCATTCTCTCATTATACAGTGTTCAGCATTTATTCTAGTTTATTTCTCTTAAGCCCAATTCTCTCAATTTCTCTCTCCTTCTCATATCCATTATATAGAGACATTGTATATATCCAATTATTGGTTAGTAACAAGAAATAAAATGGGGAAATAAATAAAAATTAAATTGGATGGACTTGAAACTCCTTTAAGTAAACATAAAATTAATTGGAAATCATTGGATTAAACTTATTTAATAAAATGATTTTTTTGAGGAAACCATACACACACTTCCCCACTCAAAACTTCTTTAAATGAACTTTCTCTGGAAAAGTTTCAAATAAAAGTGACAGCTCTCTGTATTCATAGAGTACCAAGTTTAAAGAAATCCGTCGGTGTTTTTACGGTGAACAATACAGAAAAAACTGTTTAGTAAATACGCACTTCCAGTCAACCGACTATAGCAGTAAACTGAAATAGCACTTTATATGTAAATGTAACCCTAGCCAATCCCAAAAGCTGCCTTAAATATATTTTCCCAAGGAAATATTTCAAATAAAAATTATAGCTGTTAATATGTTTAATGGAAATTTCTTGTTCATAGAAAATCGTTGGCATTTTTGAGAAAATCGCAGCAAAGTGAAAAAAAACATTCATTATTTCGCTTGAGGAATTTTGAGAAACAACTTACTATTGTATTTCATGGTAATACCTAAACGCAATATCAAGTTTGAACATTCGAAATGGTGCTGATTCAGGAGCCGTGACAGTAAAAGGACGGATCTGCGGACTGTCAGGTAAGTACAGCAAGGTAGTATGGGATGCTAAAAGCGAAAATCCTAGGGCCTGCATCTTGATCAGAAATAATATTAATTACACTTGCTTTTCAGAATTTACGACGGGGATTTGGTATCCATTTTGGCCCATCTGAACTATGGAGGCAACAACCGCGCCGTTGTGATAGCATCCAGTTATTTCGCTGGGGACATGGATGTACCGCCGGCGGAAGTGCAGAGGTTGGCGGAATACTGCCGGGATCGGAAGCTGCCTTTCCTCATTGGGTGCGTTGCGAATGCCCACAACAGAGTGTGGGGGAGTAGAAGAGAAAGCAGAAGAGGTGAGTACCTTTTAGAGTTTATCCCCCAACATAACCTGGACATTTTTAATGTTCACTTTCGTTTTTAATGTTTTACTTTCGGCAGACCTAGCATCGGGCAGTTTGTTGGGAGCTGGGAAGTCTCGGACGAGCCTTCCCTTACAGATCACCGAATTATTACATTAAATCTGGAGAGGCTTGGTGATGGGGAAGTGGAGTGGAGAAACCCCAGCCCCAGACGTACAAATTGGGAGTAATTCGTTACCAATTTGAGCTGCGCTCCAAATCGTGTTGACACTGCGAGGGCGCCGCAGTGTCGGTTGGAGCTGGAGCATAGGGTAGAGGAGCTGAATGGGGCGGTGGTAGGCGCCTTTGAAGACCTGCCCCGTGAGCAGACTCCTTTGTTGTAGGGATGCCCCCTGGTGGAGCAGGGATCTGTCCAATTTAAGATCCAAAGTGCGCAAGCTTCTTAATAGGGCGAAGCGCACTGAATATTGGCGCTTAATGCCTACAACAAGGAGATTAGGAAGGCTAAAAGGACCAGTTATAGGAAATTCTGTGAGGACATTAGCTCCCTATCCGTAGCGGCCAGACTGCAAAAAGCAATGGCCAAGCATGGCGTTGGAGCAACATTGTCGCTCAAAAGACCTGATGGCAGCTATAAGCAGGACGGGAAGCAACGCGCTCTTCTCCTGCTGGAAACCCATTTTCCGGGGAGTCTGCCACCAGAGGGTGGTTCTGAGACAAAAGGGCCCACAGACCGAGAAGGGAAGACTGGGAGGTGGCCAAAACCATTTGTACGCCATCGAGGCTAGAATGGGCAATAAATAATTTTCAGCTCTTTAAGTCGCCTGGTGTGGATAAAGTCTTCCCTGCCCTTCTACAAAAGGGCATAAAGAAGGTTCTTCCACACCTGGTTAGGATTACTCGGGGTAGCTTGGCACTCGGGTATATACCGAGGCCTTGGAGGAGGGCTAGGGTGGTTTTATCCCCAAGGTTGGGAAAAGGGACACCACCCTGCCCAAGTCCTTTAGGCCTATCTGCCTCATGTCTTTCCTTCTAAAGACAATGGAGAAGGCCGTGGACAATTACATCAGGTGCATTTACATCGTTGAGAGGGTGCATTTGCACCATGTCAACATGCATACCGGGTGGGGAGATCGACAGATACTGCCCTGTACCAGCTGACAGACGTAATCCAGAGGGCTCTAGACGTTAAGTGACAGCTCATGCAGATTCTGTGGGGAGCTGGAGGAAACTCCATTACATCTCCTAACAGACTATGAGGCTGCCACTCAGAGATGATTCAAGAACCTGGGTAGCTACCAGGTGGAGGAGAGGATATACCCTCTTTAGAGCCCGTCAGGGTATTGGGATTCCTCAGGGATCTCAACCTGATGGAGGTTTTGTAGAACGGATGTTAAGAGAAGGACATCTGTTCGGGTGCTGTGGGCAATAGCCTGCGGCACCCAGAGGGCATAGCACAATAGATCGAAAAGGGTCGCGGTGCATTGACCCCTTCAGAAAAAAAAAAGATGTTATCTTCTGGACTACAGTTGAAGTGCTGACATCACCAATAACTCTTATAACCAACAACCAATTAATAAATAATCAATATAAATAAAAACCAATTAATTTTTGTCTTTATTAATTCTTTATTAGAAAAATGGTTTGGCATTTTTAATTTATATTATTTTTGAAACTTAAAACCATGAGAATGGTGTTATATAATTTTGGTCTTTACTGTACATAAGAAACTGTAGCATCATAATACAGTCACATTTAATACCATACAGAACTCATACATCTAACCCATTTTTAGAACAACCTACAGACACTGTTGAAATGTCATTTACTTAGTAAATTAGTTTCTTAGCAGGCCTATACAAATGTCAAACATATTCCCTTAACTTGGGCTTTACTTGTTTTAATTAGAAAATGGCCTAAAATTCATGAAATTTAAAAAAAAAAAAATCTAAATTGAATGGAATTTTATTACTTACCATATAATTTAATTTTATTATCCTTAGTTTCGCAGATGATGATGACGTAGCCCCCAAGGTCGACCATCCTGTTGGCAGCAGTGGCCAGCCCCTCCTAACTGGGGGGCATGGCTTAACCAACACCTCCCACATCTGTAAATTTAATAAAACATGTGATTTTAGTAATTAGTTAAATTGATTATAAAATTTTATTTATTGGTATTACAGAAAAGTTTTGCTGGAACTATGTGCAATTCGTCTACAGATAGAGAGAGTGATGGGGCGAAAGGGAAGGGGGACCCTCTTTTTGATAACAGAACAGACATGGAAGGCAATGAAATGAAAGACCCATTAATCCCTTTAATCAGGTCCGGAACATTTTTCCGGCATATGCTTCCTAAAAAGAGTTCAAAAAAGAGAAGAAAAGCGAGAGAACAATGCTTTACAGGACATTGCCAGAATTGAGGCAATCTAGGATTTTTTTGGAACGTTAAGACTGAAAAAGTATAGGGCATGCATCAACCCGAGCAAACGTACACTTTGAATGCTGAGGAGACATTGTAGACTCAGGGAGCCACCTGAAGAAGCTTTGTCTAGAATGCAACGGCATCTGCAGATTCTATAAGTTGGAGTAGACTCCAGTACACTTCCTCATAGACTGCAATGTTGTCATTCGGTGAAAGTTTAATAGCTTAGGTTGGAGAAGGAGACATCCCTATGAAATAGGCTTGGAAGAGACCTTGTACGTTTAGAGATCTCATTCTGGCCCAGAGTAAGGATATACAATAGACTCTTAAGGTACCAGTGCCTATTATTCCATCCAAAAGAAATAATAGTAATAATAAACAGCAACTAAATGGAACTGCCTAACTGCAGAAGTGGTACTCGGAATATGCTGATTACCGCTTGGGTGCGGGCATATGCAAGATTTCTGAGCAACGAAAGGCGGATGCGCTGGAGGGACGTCTCAAAGGACATTTTCATAGGTCCTTTGCGGTTTGTCCAGAAACCTGATTCAAACCTCCATCAAAGCTCTCGGATTTTATTCCAAAAAACTTTCAATTGCTCACAGTCTTGAAGTATATATGACCGAGAACTTTTAGCTGCTTATCAGTCAGTAAATACGGCAGACATCTTTTAGAAATTGCCAGCTTATGTTATTCACAGATCGCAAACCCCTGGTATATGCTTTCGCACAAAGCTACAACAAGACAATCACGTCATCTTGATTACACTGTACAATCACGAAAGATATCCGCTATGTGCCGGAAGCATCCAATATCCCTGCCCACCTATGTTCAAGTATATCTAGTATTTCATTTCCTTCAATTTTCTCTTTACAGGAAATCGTTCGAGCCCAATCAACCTGTGACGAATTTCTACATTTACTCAAATCTGATAATTCGTCTCTCAAGTTGCAGAACTTTACCTTGGATGACGATTTAGAACTTACTTGTGATATATCCGCGAGGAAACTCCATCCCTTTATATCACAGCAGTTCCGACGTATACGTTTTGATTCTTTACATAATCTCTCTCACCCCGGACTATCAGCTTCCGTCAACTTAGTACACAGTAGGTTCTGTTGGCCTTCGCTGAAACGAAACATCAAGCAATGGTCAAAAACATGCATACCTTGTCAGCGTGCTAAAACAAGGCGATGTACTAGCGCCATTGTTAACTATTCTCCTGTCGACAAGCATTGATACTGTTGATTCTCTACTTACTTCACAAAGGTTACCTACTCACCATTATGGACCGCTTTTCCCGATGGCCTGAGACTATCACTTCCAGAAATTTCTGCGGAAACCATAGCTTCTGCTATCCTCTCTACTCGGATTGCTCGTTTCGGCACACCCAAACGAATTACTATTGATAGAGGTAAGCAATTCGACTGTAAATTATTTTCAACGCTTGCATCACTTCTTGGGAGAGATCATATTAAGACAAATTCATACCATCCTGCTGCAAATGGTGCAATTGAACGCTGGCATCGCTGTCTCAAATCAGCAATATCTGCTCAACTTACAGTGGAATGGGTAGCTAAGTTGCCTACTGTACTGCTAGGTCCGCGTACTTACGTAATCCCCGAGATTAATGCAACACCCGCAGAACTAGTATATGGCGAACCTGTTACATACAGTACCAGTAGATTTCTTTGAAGATTCAGATTTTCCGCTGAATGATTTTCACATGAACTATGGGAACATGTGAAGACTATCCGTCCTGTCTCCTTTAGACATCAGACCAAGAAAACCGTTTTACTACATCCTGAGCTCATGAGTTCTTCGTATGTCTTCCTTTGTCGAGATACAGTTCGAAGACCACTATAGCCCGTTTATGATGGACCATATCGAGTACACTCCAGAACCGAGAAAGTCTTTAAAATCGACACGCCCAGAGACGAACAATCCTCTATTGATCGCCTAAAACCAGCTTTAATCATTAATATGGAAGATGCCACTCCAAGCGTTAACCATCAGGAATTTCTACAAACGTGACACCATCTTCAGAAGATCTCACACAGCCTACACCCCAGACGACACTCGCAGCGGCCGACGTGTTCGTTTTCCAAAAAAGCTCTTATCATCGTTGTCACTGGAAGGGGAGTACAGTGGCAGCCCACGGACTAGTGGTGGTGGTATAGTTGAGAGGCCCTCCTAAAGTGAAGGTTACACTCCCTTCTGAGAGAACTTAATGGCGTTCTCTTTAACTATTAGAGTTCGGACAATGTTTGTAGCTGTGCTTCCCTAGAGCACTTGAAACTTTATTTTATTTGTGTGAAATATTGTGTATTGTACCAAAATAAAATACAATTTCCGCCAATTAAAGTGTTAATTGAGGCTTTATATAATTGCCATTCTTCCTACAAAACTTCTTGGTGACTTCTTATTAACTAGTAAAACGCTATTTGGAGTCAAATCACTACACGTACCTAACATTATTGGTAACTATTAATGATCCTCCATAACTGGTATCCATAACCTCATTATTTCATATATCATTTTATAAAAACAGCTATTGCAGTAATTCTTATATCCCTAGAACATTAAGGTTGTTCAATTCTCTTGATAAGGATTTGGACGTGTTTTCTATCAATCGGAACAGTTTTAAAAAAAGAGCTATATTGTATCTAGGCTACATAGTCATTCTTTTATATTTCCTATTCTTTTTAATTACAAATATTTGTTTAAATAACTAATGTTTATCTTGCTAATACATATATATATCATTCATTATGAATAGTGTAAAACATCCGTTAAATAAATAAATAGTGGGTCTAGTAATGGGCATTGTAGGCTGAATAGCTACATGCACTTTTTTTTTTGTGGCATCAGTTCACACTATTAGCCAGAGAATGTTTTCTTCATAGGTTCTAATTTTTGCTTAAGGTAAAGCTACTAAATGAAGTGGAGCAGCTCTTCGAAAGCTTTTCTATTATTCAGTATACCAGGGTACGTTATATTTGCCTGCAATGATTTCTTATATTATTAAAGAGCAGGTTTCTGTTGAGTGTATATTTACAGCACGTCAAGACAATGTGTTCCATTCTTCTGAACGGTTAAAAGTTGTACAAAGGGGGGATTAGATTAAATTGGGGAGGGTCATGCCTCATTCCACTGCGACCTTCATTGAGAGGTCTATTGTGGATTACAAAGGGGGATGTTTCTTTACCTATTTTATGCAGATATTTCTTACACATGAAATGATTACATCGGAGTCTATTGGTAATAGAGATGAACTGTTTAGAAAATGAACCATCGCGAAAACAAGGTTTATGACCTACTTTAGGGACTAACGATTTATAAAATTGAGCTTAGGTGATTCTTTGTAAATCCTTTGCCAATTTTCGTTTATTTTCTTTTTCATATAGGCTTTACAATCAGAATGAGGCAGAGACACAGATAGTAACGGACCGTACTATGCATCCTGCTTCGCCAATATGTCCACTCTCTCATTACCCTCTATTCTGCAATGGGCCCTACTCCAACCAGCCTTATTGTTTTGCCAACACTTTTTAGATCTATTAAACTTTTCATTGTATTAATAATTATGTGGCTATATTTTTTATGTAAAATTGATCGTAGTTCATACTAAGCAGTTAGGCAGTCTGAAACAATCATAAATTCTAAATATTGCATTGACTGTAGGTATTTAAGAGCCTCTAGAATAGCAACTAATTCGCTGTAAAAACTGAAGCATGATTAAGTAATTTGAAAAGAGTACTAATATTTCTAACTGGGTCAAAATATGACACTCCACGTGATCATCGACCCTAGAGCCGCCGTGTGAACAAGGTACACTATTGGGGAAATTAGTGCAGATTTCATCTTGAAACTCAGCACTACGTATACTACTGGGCAATAAAGAGATATCTTCCAGAAACCAAATTTCAGGAGATGATTTATTATTTCATGGAAATCACTGTTGAATAAAGGCAACATATCACTGTTATTCACAAACTGTTTGAACAGGGCCATTTCTCTGAAACTAGTAGCCAACGGGGTCGGCTGTGACTCTTTGTGTTTCCAGTATCTATGTGTTAAGTCTCTGCGGTTCAGTTCACATATTGCGGAATAAGTTTCGGAATCTGTCGACATTATTTTACACAGATATCTGTCGGCTAGCATTTCCCATCTGAGATTTATTGAAAGTCCCCAGCTTCAGTGTGAATTACATCTACTGGAGTGCTTTTCATGTACCCGAGACTAAGCCTAAGGCATTTATTCTGTATAACCTGCAAACACTTCAGCCTTGTTTTATTAAGCTGGCCATAAAACTGAGAAAAGGAATCAAAATTGCTGCGGATAGTACCTCTATAAAATAACAAAACAATTAGAGTCCGCCCCCCCATTTTTCCGATGACAATTACAATATTAAAGATTCCTTTGCTCTCAAAGATAAATATTAGAAACTTTAAAACTTCCCGATACCTACATTCTCATATCCCTTGATGTCTTCTCCTTATTTACAAATGTCCATAAATGACACATTAGCTCTAATAAAAATAATTTGCATTTATTGGATAATAAAACGAAAATTCCCTTGAACACCTTCATCACATTACTCACACACTGTAGCACCTCAGCATATTTTACATTTGACAACCAATTTTATAAACAGATTTTCGGAACAGCAATGGGTAGCAGCTTAGACCAATTATTGCAGATATTTTCATGAACGACTTAATAGAAAAATCCATTCCCAAACTTCCTTTTATATTGCCCTTCTTTTAAAAATATGTAGATGATTGCCTAACAAAAATACCATCTCACCAAATACACACAATTCTTGACATATTTAATTCATTCCATCCTCGTCTACATTTTACTTACGAACTAGAAGACAACAATACTATTAACTTTCTCGACTTAACCATTATACGCGGGTTAACAATACTCTTATAACATCCGGTATTTTATCCGTCGTAGCATGCACATTAGTTTTGTTCTTGATCGGTTTTGGATTTTCATCCATCGTCAGAGCAAATTCACCAAGTTCGTGTAGAGAGTTCACTTTAACGAAATGTTTCTGTAGACTCACACTTGTTGGTTGTATATATGTGGGAAGGTTATATCTAACCTTGATAGATATAACTTTGATATAACCTTCACACACATATACAACCAACAAGTGTGAGTCTACAGAAACATTTCGTTAAAGTGAACTCTCTACACGACTTGGTGAATTTGCTCTGACGATGGATGAAAATCCGAAACCGGTCAGGAACAAAAATTAATATGCATGCTACGACGGATAAAATACCCGATGTTATCCAGCTTTGCGGACCACCCACATTTTCAACAATACTCTCATAACTTACTGGCACTCAAAAAACTACGGTCCGACCGTTACCATCATTTCAAATCCCAACACCCATGTTCCCAAAAAATCAATTTTCTTGAAGCTTTCTCCAGACGCGTCTTTTCCCTTAGTCACCCCTAATTTCATCAGGACAATAAAAAGACTTTCTATAATTTCCTTTAACAATGGCTATCCTCAACATATCATTAATAAAACACTCAATGAAATACTGTCATCTCCACTAGCCAACACACGACATTACGATAAAAACTTAACTCATTCTCCTGTTTCTGTTGACCAACCTAAATACTTTGCTTTACATACATTAACAAACTGTCAGAGAAAATCTCTAAAATTTTCAGACGCTCTAATATCATCCTAGCCCACAAATGCACTAACACTATTAACAAGTTATACAGCTCACTTAAAGGCCCTAATCCAATAAATTACAATCAGACCTCGTTTACCAGATAGACTGTACACAATATTCAGCTGTTTATATTGGTCAAACTACACCATACTTAAAAAACAGAATGTACCAACATAAAATCGACTGTAAAAGTAAAAATGACAAAGACAACATTACAAACAAAAGAAATAAATTTTCTGTTTATTTTCTAATGATACCAATAATATAATTTGTTCACGCTGTATAACGGTTTTTTCAAAACATGACTTTTTAGAATTCCCTATCACCAACGCCATCCCTAAAAATTTCCTCAAATCCCTTTCACTTCTTTGCCTATTCAACCCACTTTCACTTGTGTAGATGATTTAAGACGAGAAACAAGTACTTTTAATTTTCTTTTTTTATGTTTCTGCAATGTAACAAACGTGTATGTTTAAAAATTCTTTCGCCACATCTTCACGACTATCTATATATAAATTCAATATTATTTTTGTTTATTTTTTTTTTGTTATTATTATTCTGCATTTTTCTAATATTATTAATGCATTGTGGTTCCTCATTGTATTGTTTTTTAGATTAAAGACTGGACAAAGACAGGAAACTCTGTCGAAACGTTGGCATAATTGAATTGTTTCTTTCTTGAACGATCCTCACCAAATCTCTTCATAACATAATTGCTTATAGCGAGGGTAGTTTCAAGTTTAAAAAGATTTTGTTCAAAGAGAGGGGCCAATTTATTAAGAAATTCTGCCGTCCATTCTCCTTTTATTAGGGGTCCACTATTCGCAGGTATATTTTTTAAATCTTTAATTTTTGACAGACGGCCTTGACGGGGGTGGATCTACTTAGTGTGGAGCAAAATTTCTTCCACGATTCTATTTTGTTTTTTTGATTAATTTTGTTGCATATGCGGCGGCTTGTTTATAATTTCAAAAATTTTCTAGGCAGGGGTGGGAATTATATTTAGAAAATGCCAATTTTCTATTACTAACCGCATTTTTACATTCTTCACTCCACCACGGTTTCATATTTTTATTGAAACTGATGTTCGCGGCATTATATTGCGAGATTTCAATGTTATTCGCTCTATTAAGGACAGATATAAAACCTTTATAATCAATATTCTCACCTTGTAAGAAAAACAAACCGCTATCCACACGAAAAGTAAACTCTTCCCAATTCGCTTTATGAGTTTTCAATTTATTCCCTCAAGTTTTATATATATCAATGGGACCAAACGTTTTCAGTCTTAAATTATTGGTAGGTGGTCGGAGCCCATAGGATCCCTGAGATTGTACCACTTAAATAGAGGACTAATTAATTTCAGGTGAACAGAAGGTGATATCTGTGGCTGATTTCATTTTTTGTGAAATATTGCCTTCTAGTGTAGGGGTTCCATCATTAATATAAACTAAATTGTTATCCTCAGTGACTTTATAAATGCTCTGCCCTTCCCATCGTAAAAAAAACTAGAACCAAAGGCAGTGTTATGTACATTGAAACCACCCTGAAAATACACGGTCTAGGAATGTTTAACAGTCCTATCCCAAATCTGAAAAGAAATATTATTTCCTGGAGGGCTGTAACAAGAAACTATTGATAAACGTTTATTCGAATCAAATGAAACAGATTTACGATACCAACAGACATGACACCCTTAATTACAGGTAAGGTTCTTAATGGAATGGATCTGTGAATAATAAGGCAGTGTCCGCCTTATGCGAAATGTACCATATCCGACTTGAAGCGAATAATGTACCATATTATAATTCGTAGATTTTATATTAGTATTTCGATTGAACCAAGTCTTAGAAATAAGAGCAATATCCACATTATTATTGGATAAACAAATCTCCCTTTGAACCTTTGTTCGTAATCGCAGACGTGGCATTCCACTGAAATATTCTAAGTTGTTGCATAGGTTAAAGTGCTGTTTGTATGTATACTAATAACTGTAGTTGATTTGTTACTTATCTTACAAATACAGTATTTACACACAGATACACAAATATATTTACATGCACATACATACATACTCCGGCACGCATTCGTACAGACGCGCGTACACACGGACATACCTATACTAATGGATAAACTTCCATTCTCTCATTTATCAATTTTAAAATTTCTGTTTTATGATTTCTTTTTCAAAATTATATTACAAATTATTTATGACAGAACAGACTATTTCACAAATCCAATGTTTGAAGTTTGTATATCTCTTACTTTATGAATATCCGGTTTGTAGGTATTCACGCCTATAATACCACCTTGAGTGTCTTTTGGAGTGCTCACATCTATGAGCTGTTCCCTTATTTCTTTTTAATAAAAATGCAGTTTATGAGAAGAATTAATACGAGTTCGTTTACTTGGCTGATAGAGTGTGTTTGTAATATTTTCCGTCGGTTGCGAAGCTAGAAAAGGGAATTCACTGAAGTAAGTGTTCTACTGAATTAACAGATGGCAGTATAGTGACAAAAGCGTATGATTTATTTACACTTTCTTTTTGCCTCCTGAAGTAAGAGATTCTTAGATCCCACACTGTTCCTAATGTTATCTTGATTTCTTCTTTCTAGTAAAGAACGGTTCATACCAAATATACACATTTAAGGTTTTGCTTGCATTCGTACATTTGCTTCTCTCGTGCTCTTCCGAACACACACCAGACCACATTATCCCTTACATTGTTTACTAACATGGCCAAATCTTAAACACGAAACACTGTATGGGTTTTTGTATATACGGTTCGACTAACCATCTTACATAGTGAATGTACACGTACTCCGCTAATATCTGATCTCCAAATGTTAACAAAACACTAGATGTAGGTTGTTGTACAACTTCACCCTTCTCATTTGTTACTTTTCTAGTAAATTTTTAAGCGTTAATGAGTTTAACATTTCTTTCATATTGATAAACAACAGATGTTTTAATTTCTTCATCAGTTAACGAAATATCTACATTCCTAATAACTCCCTGCCTCTGTAACCGAAATTTCGGAATATAAACAAGAAAACCTTTGTCTGTAAAAGCTTGCGAAGTGACAATCACATTGGCACTATTTACACTATTGACGCCTTTATTTCTTGTATACCTCTCTGTATTTGAGGGAAGGAGTTATTGATTAATTTACCTATGGGCATAGCATGCATTCTACCTACTCCTGCACCATCTGAGTTACTCTCTATTATCATCTCATAGGGACCAGGGTCCCCTGGAAGGTAAATTTCTGGTAGTTTATTAACCGAAGTACCAGTATCCTTGCTTGTGTTAGTTAATTCTAAATGCACCTTCAATTTCCGTGTTCTACTTTATTTTTACTCACATTAGTCACATCAGAATCTAATTTCGGAGGCCCGGGGCCTCCACCCATCCCACTCATTTATGTACACAATATATTTACCTATATGCACTATTTACTATATACTCTAATTTACAAGAATATTTACACTTTTGAAGAATAGTTACACTCAATTATTAATTAGCAAATAATTTAAATGGAACTTAAAAATAAAGTAAGAAATAGAAAGAAGAAGAAGTACCTAAATGTTTTATGTAGTTAGTTGGTTTGTTCAAACAGAGTAGCACAAAGACGACGTTACTTGTTTAAAGTTCAAACAACTGTCATTGCAATTAAATACAAATTAATACAATAAAACTAATGGACTTACAGTTTGTAACCACAGTTAAACACAGTTTTGTGGTTGAATGTTGAACTAATTGTATTTTTATAAATGGACAAGAATAATAGACAGAAAATTGTTTGGCAAAGTAAAGGTAACACTACTACCTCCTCTGCACCAGCTACTGCTTACAGAGGACGCGATGAGGACTATTTTTTTAAATATCAGGAATAAAGTGTTTTTATACATTTTTGGGAACAGAAGACATTGTGTACTAAAAGTATAAATTACTGTCACCTTTAATACAAAATCCATTACAACGGACTTGTTTATTTGAAGGCTATCTATTTTCAAACCGAGCAATATCATAAACAAATATCACAATTTACTAATGGAACAACAAACAACCATTGCTAACGTTGACAGATAAGTGCTATCTGAATAATTGTTACCTATTCAATACTTTTGCAAGTGTTCATGCTTGTCTTCACTATTAGGGCTGGATTTCCATATATAATTTCCGATATTGTGATATAGTCATTACAAAAAAAAACACAATTACAATACTTCCTGTTACAACAGTAAAAATCAGGTATATCAGTCGCACTCACACTCACATATTAAATAACATGTTTAATTCTTCTTTATATGATACAGTTGATAGACTCATAAGCATTTTTTAATAGTTCTGTCTTTTAGAGAGAACTGAGGTCATCACCCTCCCCCTCACCCTCCCCCCCAAATCCTGAAAAATTAAGTTTCAAATAAAAGTGATAGGGCTAGATAGTATAGTTAGTTTGAAGAAATCGTTGAAGCTATCGAGAAATCGAGTTTTTCTTTTTACTCTCAGTTTTCCGCAAATTTTTTTAAATACACCAGCTGCTTTCTTTTAACCACTCATATTTGAAGATCTATCACTTTCATCAGAGATATTTTCCGTGATAACCTGTTCGTTTTTGCGGTCATCGACCTGTTTCGGGCGTTCGCCCATCAGGATGTTTTGTCAAAAAGTGTGATAATATAGACTTGCACAGAGAAAGTTCAGTTTTTTACACTTAATCACTTTGCACCTTTTTTTCGTGAAATTGACTTTGAAGTTCCAAATTGCATTGTTTCTTGCAGCTGCATAATAGTGAAGGCAATTAAATATTTAGTAAAAATTCAATGTCTGAAAATAATTTGTTTTAAAACTATAAGAATTGCAATAAAGGAAAAGTGTAATTGGTTGCCATCAGATATTTTTTTTTCTATTATGGTAGTAGTCCAAAGTTTTTGTTTACATTTGAATACTTTGATAATAATAGAGATGGAAAGTTATCATCTGCACTATTCTTCACTAGTGAAGTTTTGTATGAGATTTCCCGTAAAGTTATAGATTATGGTGAATTTTTTATCACTACATCAGTCGTCGTTTATGACGTCTCAGAATGTAGTGATAAAAACAAATATATCAAAAATAACTATACACTATTAATAAATAATTGACTTTTTTCTTACCTTTACTTACTAGAATTTGTGTCAAATTTTCGAATTTGAGTTTTCATCGGAAAAGAAAGTTTCCAAATGTGAATAGCATTAACTCCAAAAACAAAATACTCACAAGAAAATGGAAACATGATATTCCATCTGGACAACACCAGTAGATCCGACAATAAGGTTTTCGTAAAATTCCTTAATCAGATTTTTCATTTTTTTTGCGATTTGTTCAAAAACAGTTCTAACAACTTCTCTTTAAACATTTTATATAAACTCACACACATACATATGTTTAAATATTTTATATGGAAAAGAAATTGTAGATATTAGAACGAAAGTTTCATTTTCTCATATATTTATTTGGAAGCTCCCTGAACAAAAAAAAAATTGTTTTTAATTTTTTTTTTTTCAATTTGATCAGTGTGTATTTTTGTCTATGTATCTGTATTTGGGGGTAATCAGTTTAAGTCCAAAATGGAAAGTAGCAGAAAGTTCTAAATTTGATATTTAATTAAGAGATTCGACAATAAGCTTTTAGTCAAAATCGGTCTATCGAAATCACCCTTTACTTAGTTTTTTTATAAGTTTCTAAAAAAAAAAAAAATAGCCTTAACGTTTTATTTAAACTTGGTATATCAACTACACAACTACACACATCTACATATATATATATACTAAGTGGATGTTAGATATTGTGCAAAAATTCCAAGTTTGAAGAAACCCGGTCAAATTGGAGCCCCTTTACTCAATTGATTTTGAAGTCCACCCTCCCAAATATTCAGCTCTATTTCTGTTTTTATAATCGTAAGGACACTTTCTTTGAAACCTTGAAATTTCATCTACAAATTTTATTTAAATTATTTTTCCCCCGGGAAAAGTTCACATTAACGGAGGGTTCTGGAGAGAGCTACAACAGACAGTTAATCTAACTTCTTAACTGTCATGGCAATCTAAAAATTGGTTTCGTTATCTATAAGAATTGAAGGAAACTAAATATTTGGTAATAATGTGATCCATTAAAACAGAATTTCAATTAAACTGTGCAAGTGACTTCAAAATAAATTAATGAAAAGCAAAATAATTGACTTTTTTTTTTTAATTTGGTTTATTTCATTTGCTATTAATAGATAATAATTAGAAATGCGCATTAATACAAAAGTCCCATAAAATTCCTAAAGCTGCACTTGAATAGGCATAGCGAAATAAGTTTTGATTTTAATATCAAAAAATCTGGAACTTAATGTCACAATTTTTATATAACCGAGTAAAATATAATAAATAGTAAAATATACTTAATTTACTTAGATTGTAAAAAAATGAAGCTACTTCCAAGTAACTAGACAAAAAATGAATAAAGTCCAAAATTAGATCAGTTTGTAAAGACTCAAAACTAAGATAATAACTGTTATGTTTTTTATATGATAAAAAAGGTGTAGTAAAGTATTTTGGTTTCTATAAAGAAATGAAACAATGATGTTTTATTTTGAGATGTTAACATTCAATTGCAGTTTTATTCAATGAAATAAAACTATTTCATAATATTTTTTTTTTATTTATAAAGATTTTTTTCTACAGACTGAGCCACAAATTGTGCTTTAGATTTAATATTATAAGAAAATAAAGTACAAGTTTTATGAAAGTAAAGTGAAAAATCAAAATCAAACTAGAGAAAAAAGTCCCACGATTTTATGTTAAAAGTTTATTCTAAGAATTTATTTTTAAAAGCTACAATGTCACCTAAAACTTTAAAAAACTAGCATAATTATGAAAGTTTTTCCGAAGAGTTTCAATTAAGGATAAACTTTCTTAAACCAACCTACTTAAATAGAAAAATAAATGATATACAGAATAAATAAAATAAGTATGCCGTCAAATATATAATATATACAAAAATGAATAATAAATTCATAAGAAAAACTTTTATTGGAAGGTACCCATCAGTTTTTGCAAGATTGAAACCTCTCCTCCTCTTCAAGTTAGGATTTCAAGAGGATAAGATAAGATCTCTTATTTCAATGGAGATTTGTGGTAAAAGTGCTTTGCTTATCAATGGGATTCTATGGTTTCTCAGCAAAGTTTGGCAAGGGCTCTATAATGGTTATTTTTTAAACTTTACTCCACTCCATCTGCAACAAAATATGTAAAACGTCGTAGTGCAGTTAGTGCAAGCTATATATATATATATATATTCATATATATATTTTTTTTTGTAAGAATAAATGAAAATTAGTTTTTCAGATTCTTTAATACCATTTTTACATTTCGTTTGTTTGCATTTAGAGTGGAATGTATTGAATTAACGCTTTTAAGAATAAGATTTAATTTATTACAGATAAACTAACATTGTTTTGAAATTAGAAATACTATAATATAATATAATTATTATATTGTAATTATAATAATATAAAGAACATACGGCGGTCCGAAATGTTCACGTACTTCAACATATACATTCACATGTTCATATGTCTATGAGGCAAAGTTCAACAATCGGAATTAGAAATACTCATGACAGAAAAAAAAAACAATTTTCTTTTTATTTTAATTTGTCTTCGACCTCTTATTTTAAAGATAAAAAGCAAAGGAGAGCAAGGGCATAAAGGCCGACCGTGAGATTGCCAACAACAATGGCAGCTTTGCCGTCGTCATGACTACCGGCTCGCTGAGTGAGACAGGACCTAGACGTTTCGGGGCGAGGCGCTCTTACCATCAGCACTGCCTTCTTCAACGAAAACAATTTTACCGCGTACCAAAAAACAAAAACACAGCTGATAGGAAAATAGAAAACTACTTTATTTATGTTCTTCGAATACTGATTCAGAATTATATAAGAGCGTTTTTTGAAAAATACAAAAACAAAAACTAAAGTAACACTTTAACTAGAAATTATGCAATGGTAGTGGTCAAACAAATAGTACCAAAGAGAGAACTTATAAAGATTAAAAATAAAAAAAAACTCACGTGTTTTGCGTCGTTCAAGAAGTGACATCTGCGTTAAATTGTACAGGTTGGGTTGTGGTGGGTAGGCGTGAAGTGTCAGCCCCCCGGGGACACGACGAAGCGATCTCTCTAATAAGAGGATAAGCGCGAGAGACGGACACTCGCGGCTATCAGACTGTGGCACAGCGGCTAGATGTTCCCGTAGGACTGAGGGGAGCAAGCCCGGCCTGGGACACTGATCAATAACGCGCGGGGCTCCTAAAAGGGAGGGGTAGCCGTGTGCCGTACAACAGAGAGCGTGTGCTTCCTACTCCATTAACAAACAATTTTTTAAACCCTAACTTCTTTTTTTGCTTTTAGAAACACTGTTAATCGTGCCAGTGATTAGTTTATTGTAATTATTCATTTGTAATTTGTAATGACTAAAAAAAAAAAATTGTACATCTTTTTTTTAGATCATTCCTTATCATTATTAGAAACAGCTACATGCGATTATCAGTTAAAATTTTAAGGATGAAATAGAAGACACATTGCAAATCATTCTATAAATTTTATTCAAATTCTCAATAATTTTTCTGATTAAAAACCTATTAATAAAAAAATTCTAAGAGAAAACCTAGCAGAATTTATATTTTATAGCAATTGCAGTTACTTTAATAATTTATTAAAGTCAAATTCAGAAATATTCTACTTTACACAAAACAAAAAAAAATTGTCTAAAATGCCTATTTTAGAAATAATATATTTTTTTACACACACACCGTATGGGCCGCATCCGAGCTCCCGCTCATAACAGCCCATATACAAATAAACTTTTATTTCTTCTCAATTTATGTACAACGATCGGGCAAAATGAACTTTAGTGATGTTCGTAATTTAAGAAAAAACATCAACAACTAAAAAAAATAGAGTCTAGTGAAAGTTCAAAAGGTCATAAAGTTTGTATTGTTGATTCTAGCTTTAAATATTTTCGAAATCGTTAACATCAAATATTTGCCAATTTTTCTAATTATTGTGTAAAATTATTAAGATAGTTTATAATCTAATTTTGTTTTATTTATCAGATTTTTTTAGTAAAACTATTTTTTTTTTAATTGACTTTATGAATTTAATATTAATATCTAAGACTAATAATATTTAAGAGTCGAAACACTAATTGACTATAATTCTAGAAAATGAGTATTTTCTTATCCACTAGAGTGGAGTTATCGCCTACTGACAAAATTATTATTAGCATATATAATTTCGATAAAAAAGAGATCAGAAGTTCAGGTTGTATATTTCATAAATATGATTCAGATACTTAATCATAAAATAATATAAAATTAAAATAGAAAAGTGATTAAAGAGAATTTATTGAAATTTTGAGTACAGCGCTGAAATCTATTTATTCATCTTGAAATTGGTTTGAATTTAGACTAATGAACTCAGAAAATCTAAGTCTATGTACAGTATAGTTGGTTGTATTCAACTAATCATGCATTCTTCAGCAAATACCATACAATCCAAGATTCAGTATTAAATTAATTTTATTCAAATTAACAATAATTTTTCTGATTTAAAAACCCATTAATAAAACAATTTTAAGAGGAAACCTAGTAGAATTACATTTTATAGCAATCGTAGTTACTTTAATAATTTATTAAAATCAAAAATTCAAAAATATTCTACTTTACCCCCCCAAAAAAAGAAACTTTGTTTAAATATGCCTATTTTAGAAATAATATACAAATTTTAATTCGGCTTAATTTTCGATTAGAGATGGTGTAGCAGAAGGTAAAATATTGCTTCAGTTGTAAGTGGTGGCTGTCAGCAATTTTCTATAACACAGGGAAAAGTGAATAATATTTGACATCAAGATAATTTATGTTTGATTTTCGTAAAATTTCTGCCGATATTTGGTATACTAACGTAGATTTGATGGCTTGTTTATTTAGGAAATATTAATGAAAAACATATGCGTTTCCGAATTGAGACCGCGTCTTTGATTTGCTAGAAACCGACCCTCAAGAAACTCATTGCAATATGTGCGAACGTTAGTTTTTAGCAAACCACTGACGCGGCCTCAATGCGGAAGCTCAATTGTTTTCATGAAAATGGCCTCGCAAACCTAAAAGATCAGCAATCCCTGATTGCATTTTTGGGTTTTACCTCGTACCTTGACTTAGGTCCCCTCATTAACATTAACTGACGCATAAGCAATTGGTTGCAATATTCTAGTTAGTAAATAATACATTTGTTACAACATTATCTATTCATAATTGATATTATAAAACATACTCTGCAAGGAAATAGCCGCTAAAAAATTCCGAAACCCAAACCCAAAAAGTACGAAATGTTAACTGTAAGAAGCCACAAACTGTATTGCAAGTATTTGGTAAGTATTGAAATCATAACAATAATCATAAACAAGTTTATACGCTAACTAAATGAATAGTATTAAGTCCATCTATTATCCTGTCTTGTATTTTACTTTCTCTTATTCCTAAGAGTTTTGTTGTGTTTTACCTTAAGAGGAAGTATTGTAATCGTGTCAAATTTTCGATATCGAGTTTTCACCGGAAATATCCGTTTTGAGGTCCCCTAAGTCCAAAAAAGTGGTTTTTAGCAAATGGTCTGTGTGTGTGTGTGTGTGTGTGTGTGTGTCTGTCTGTCTGTGTGTTATGTATGTGAACAGCATAGCTCAAAAACGAAAAACCGTAGAAAGTTGAAACTCGATATTCTGTTTAGGTATCACCATGGGATCCGACAGTACGTTATCTGTCAAAATTCCCCAATCGGAAGTACCACTTTACTAGTTGTTTTTTTTACGTTTTTGCGATTTTCTCAAAAATGGCTCCAACGATTTTTTTAAAACTTGGAATATCAACTACATATACAACGAGCTACAACTTTTATTTGAAACATTTCTCCAGGAAAATTCATTTAAGAGCAGTTTTGGGGGAAGGGTGGGTTAGGTTTTCATCTAAAGTGCTATTTCAGTTTATTAGCAATTTTGCCTTCTTAATAATGTTATAAATGTAATAATAATTAGAATTAAACATGCTGTTGAAATCCCGAGTTTGAAAAAAATGGATAACCGGAAGTGCGTTTATTTCAACACTTTACTAAATGAATTTTTCACTTTTTCGTGATTTTCTCAAAAACCGCTTTAACGATTTTCTTGAAACGGGGTATAAACTAAACATGCAAATATCTACATCTTTTATTTAAGACATTTGTCTGGGAAAATTCATTTAAGGGCACTTTTAGGGGAGGGGTCGTGTTACACTTCCTCTAAATTGCTATCATTTGTGTGTCCGTGATGATTGTACAATTCTATCATCCAAACAAAATTAATTAGAAATAAATAGATGGCCAAAATTCCGAGTTTTAAGGAAAACAGTAAACCGGAAGTGCGCTTTTACTGGACATTTTTTCAATTTTCCACGAATTTCGTTAAATTTGGTACACAAACTATAACATTTGTCAATTATAATTTTGGGAACAGGAGTAAGAGAAAGTTGTATGAGTGTTTCACACCAGATTTTTTTTTTAATTATTATTATTTCCCATCGGTATAAATACAACTGCATAAAGTATACAAACAAAATACAAAAATGCTTATAATAAGAAACGAAAAATGTAACCGGAAATTCCTGCTTCCATATGGAACAAATTCGCGTGCATGGAAGCAAGAGCCCCTTTCGACCCATAACACTATTTTTTTACATATTAATATAGGTATAATATATTATACTGTACACGCACGCACAATTACAAAAGCTTTTATTTATAAAACATACAACAAATTATTTCAAAACCATTTTTTTAATATTTTTTTTCTTGTTAAGTATGCAATTTATATAATATATATTTTAACAAAAACGTTTATGAATATTTTCTACCTTTTACATTTACGATTCCACCTTTTATTTTCCTTATTTATTCTACAACATTAGAATACCTCCCCTCCTGGTCCCAATCACCGAGACATCAATCGAAGTCAACTAGTAGTTGTCGTTAGATGCATTTTAAAATTCTTTTGAGCGAATTTGACCTTAAGTTCTTTTGGCAGAGCGTTAAAAAACCGGACCCCCGTCTATTTACCTATTAACTTAAACTTGAGAAATATATCAAATGTGACTCTGCTTTAAGTTTTGCCAACCTTTCTTATTGTATGTTACAAAATTAATTAGTTCAAATAAAAAAAATCCATAACTTATATTTAACAATACAACATTCGTATTTTTTTTTGGTAGCCTTCACAGCATAGCAAATACTTTTCTATTTACAAGGTTGGTACAAAATCATATCTCCATATTGCCATGTATAGGTTATTTAAGAGTGGATATGATACCTGTTTCATTTTCAGAGAATGGTTTTGAAGCAATAAAAAAGTATTTCGTGACTGTATTTTAAGATAATTAATCAAAATGGCATTAAATTTGACAGCGAAAGTTCACCCGGTTGTTTTATTTCAAATAGTTGATGCTTATGAAAGACGGAATGCCGATGCCCAACGAGTAATTGGCACGTTGTTAGGTAAGTGACATTATTATCGTGAGTAAAGCCTGTTTGCTTATTATGATCTCAGTTCCTTGAGTGAGTTTGTATACTGGGTATGGTTTCACATACACCTTGAACCTAATTTCTACATCAGCCGTCCTGGAGAGGTTGAAAAGTTAAATATATACAGCTTAGCAACTAATAGTTTCAGGATTAATAATAATTTGATAACTAGGACTATTATGTTCCAGGCTCCGTTGAAAAAAATGTGGTTGAAATTACAAATTCATTTTGTGTTCCACATAAAGAATATGAAGAAATGGTTAGTTGTATTAAATTAAGAAATTACTTATCCAGTTATTTTGACTTTTTGACACTTCATCATTATTATTGTAATTGTAAATTAAAGGTTGAAGCTGAACTCAACTACGCAATGGATCTGTTTGAAATGAATCTGAAAGTGAACAAACAAGAAAGTATAGTAGGCTGGTGGGCAACTGGGAATGAAGTGACAAGCCACTCTTCTGTAATTCATGAATATTATGCCAGAGAATGCAGCAATCCAGTTCATATGACATTGGATACCACATTGCAAGGAGGCCACATGGGAGTTAAAGCTTACCTCAAGTATGATCTTTAAATTCTAATCACATTAAATTATTATTGGTAAAACTGAATTAATAGTTCCGTTTTTAAAGTCACCCTCTGGATGAAGCTCTAGAAAAAAAAATTATTTTCTCAAGCTTGAAATTCAATTAATGCAATTATTTCCAAGATTAAGGAGGAAATTATAATAGAAAAATATAGGGCTGACTGAAGGCATACCCCAAGCCCCCAAGTAAACAACCACAAGTCGTATTATGTTTATGAACTGAAACCTTCAATTTTCCACGGTGCAAGTAACTTCTGTGATTTTATCCTTCGTAGCATGCTTCATTATTTTGGTTCTGACCGGTTTCTCATCCATCGTCAGAGTAAGGGTAATAGGATTACAAACTTGTAACACATGTACTTATAAGACATGTAACAGAGCCACAATTGATTTCTAGATCGTAGTATTGGCTTTTCAGACATTCTCTTAACACGTCTATTACACTTCATTGAGCTGCAATTATTGTTTTTTTTTTTATTAGTGTGCCTCTGGGAGTGCCTGGAGGAAAATCTGGAAGTATGTTTACTCCAATACCAGTGGAGATTATTTGTTATGAACCAGAAATAGTAGCATGTAAGTATATTTTTACTTAAAATTATGTTATCATTGATTAGTCTCTATTTTAAACTACTGAAAATTCATTTGTATATACCGGTTATGACTATTTATTTGCTACTCTGCTTTTTCACATAACTTCGTTTTATTTTATTAAGAGTTTTTAATATTCCTTTTTTATTTGATAAAATGCATTACAATTTTTGTATAGTGCGCCATTGCCAAAAAACTATCAACCACAAGAAAGGGATAGAACCAGTCTGTGATCTTGCACAGATTGCTGAAGCTGCTGACAAGTTGACTGGTCTTCTCGATCAAGTATTAAATTACGTTGAAGATGTGCTAAGTGGCAGAGTACCAGCTGACAATGCTGTCGGCCGAGCATTATTGGATATGGTTCATAGTGTCCCAGCTATGACACCCGATATGTTTGATAATATGTTCAACTCCAGCATCAAGGTAAAATTAGGGCATTTAAACTAACTAAAATTAAAGTATTCTTTTGAAAATGAAAATTATCAAGAGATCGTTGAATAGGTAGTAATTAATGTTGCAGTGCTTGATTAACAGATAAATTCTGCAATTTCAAAAGGCTGCTTCCATCTAAAATATTGGTAATATGGTAAAATAATGTGGTTCATTTACATAACACAAATATCCCAAAATTGGAACTTGAATTTAAACTTCCTTAAGATGTATGTAGTTGCCATATTTCACAATTTTTGAAATTTTGCCATATGTGAACCTACTATAAGAACATATTCCAAATTTAGGGAGTCTTTTTTCGCAACAGATGAGCATTTTAGTATTTTATTCATCGTAGTCGCTTCTTTTTAAAAAAATCTATAATAATTTTAATAATAGGTTTTAAAAAGCAAGCGTGGCGGCAGATAAAAGTCCAAACATATCTATTTTATTAACCCAATCACAGATGTGCCTTACTAGTTTTTATTCTCACTGATTTTACTACTACTAATTCTCACTAGTTTTTACTCTCCGAAATTCAACTTTTAAAAATACTCATTATTGGAATATTCTCGCTCTTTTATTCTTATCCTTTAGGTAGAGAATACACTCCAAATTATTATCATTTTTGGTTTGTAAACAATTTTTATTATTATGTCCTTTCTAATCCTATTGATCGCTCGAATTGGTAATAATATTAGTTCACTTATTTTGTGAATTTTAAATCTTTTATTAAATATGGCCAAAAAGTTAATCGAGGAGAAATCTGCTGGCATTTAAAATAACCTTAAAATAAGAACTGTTTCAAGAAGGATTTTTCAGAATGCATTGCTTGCTTTTACAATTGCAACTTAATGAAAAACCTGTATTGCTAATAATGAAATAATGAAAAATTGTATGATAAAAATAGAACATTTCATGAATTAAGAAATATTAAAAAGATATGATACCTGTTAAGGACGAAGGAGAATTTAAATTTTGGAGAAGGTTATTGTTTGGTAATGGAGCTATACTTTCAAAGAAAACAGAAAAGGGAAAATTTACAAGTATGAGTGGTAGAAGTGAACAACAAAGCAATTAGTAGTTATGAGAGAAATAAATGAATCGAAATAACGAGAAAATGAGTGGAAAGGGTAGAAAGTTAGTGTTTATAATATAGTGTGGGGGTGGGTGCTTTGTTGAGGAAGCGAAAAATGTAAGATTTTGGGCCCTGTATTTTTACCATAACAACTTTCTACACTTTCCACACATTTTCTAGTTTATTTCAATTCATTTATTTCTCTTATAACTACTAATTGATTTGTTTTTCACTTCGACCATTCCTCATACTTCCCAACTTGTAAATTTTTCCTTTTCTTTGCAAGTATACCTTACTCCATAACCAAACAATAACCTCCTCTATCATTTAACTCTCCATTCGTCCCCTTAACAGGTATCATATCTTTTTTTTTTTTAAAAAAAAACATTCCGAATATAATGAATTCATGAAAAAAAGTTCTGTGTTGAAGTGTTACAAACCGTATTGCAATGAGCTTCTTCAGGGTCGTGTCACCTTAAAATAATGAATTCAGCCTAATTGGATTTGAAAACTTTTAAGCTTCCAAGAAAGATGGGCTGCATTACTATTTCTCGATAATTGCAGCAATATACTGTCCAATTGAGGCTTATTTCATAAGCTAAAAGATTCTATATCTTAGCAGAGAAAGCTTGCTAATTAACAATTCATGTTACGGCTGCACAATTAATTGCATTATTTACCTGTAGTTTATAGTTTTAATTTTCCAATTTCCATTCAAAAATTTATATTACAGAAGGCATAATAAACCGGGCATTTCATTCTTGTTAATATTATTCGTTTCGTTCGAATAACTTCCATTTTGTAATAGTAAGGAAATCAGAAGAGATAAAATATGTTGTTTATTGAGAAAAAAAAGTTGCAGAAGAATTTTTCTGGCTGTTTTCAGTCTTCTGAATAGTCCAGGTCTTCCTGAAGAGTTTTGTATTATTTCCTATAGATAATTAGTAGGTTCACTAAAATTAATCTCTTCTTTGTAGTAGCGATTAAATAGTTTCTAAGGATTTGTGCAGTCATTTTTCCATTCATTTGTGCCTTTGTCATTTTGAAAATGGTTTTGATTAACCATTACCATAGTGGTTCATAGTTAGTTTTTGATAGGTTAGTGATCGAATTTCAGAGTATATGAGTATGATTACGTCTTAATTTTTGAATGTGAAAGCTTTATGCCTATAATTTGAAATATACCTGTTTATTTTTTTAGGATCTTCTGATGGTGGTAACTTTGTGCCAGCTGACGAAAACACAATTGCAGCTAAATGAAAAACTTACATTGCTAACATCAATGTAATTGTATAAAATTATTTAATGCATAAAATATTTTGTAAACATAGCAAATAATTTTCCACATTTCTTTCTTCAGTATTCCCCACATCTTTCTATAATATTTCTAATTAAGTTTAAAAGGAATTTTTGCTCAGTAATATAATTAAATCTAAACATAAGTTTAATAACAATTTTTGATTATACGAAACTTTTCTATCATTTCTTCTCCAAGATCGTACATATCTCACTTTCAGTTGATAGGTACAGATTATTTTTATTTGTCTATTTGTTTTTTAAAACGGTGAACTGTTAAAAAAACAAAAGCATTACTTTTACTAGATTAATTTAAATATCTATCAGTTATATACTATTGCTTAGACTGGATCTTCCTTTCCATATTCTTCAAGTTAATTGAAAATAAATTTTAAATAAACATCTTTTTTTGATAAGACAGTTTATAAGAATAAGTTTAGAAGAGTAAGACAGTTTATAAGAATTTGTTATATTTTGTATCCTTGGCACTCCCATTCATATTAATTCTTAACTTTCGGCCCAGATTCAGGATAATCCTACAATAAAAAGTTTGCAAAGAAATAAGAAAATATAATTTCCAGTTCACAGTTCATAGCTGACATTTATTAAATATATTTTAATTGTCAAGAATTTTTTCTTTTACTCTTTTGATGTACAATATTAAACCGGAGCACTTTGAACGCTGATATTGTCCAATCTGGCTTCATCCCTTCACTATAGTTTCTATGAAACCTGGATTAAAAAAAACAAACCTGATTATTAAAATTAAAGTAATAAAAACTTAAATAATGAAAATTAACAGCTCAATGTTCAGAAAAAATAATATTAAGAAAAACATACCTTACTATAATTTCAGTAAACATTAAAGGTGGATTCGGATTGAAGCCATACGCTTCTAACCATTTCTGGCCGAAGCAAACTATATCAATATCGCAAAATTTTCTATCTAGAAGCAATAGAGTTTGTTACTGCAATTACCGATGTGATTCTTAATAATGAATTTATCTTTGTCCTATTATTATTATTTTTAAATAAATCGTTCCCAATAGATTCAAGACCTTATCTGATAGGCATATGTGTAACCCCGACAAAGGGTTTCAGTAATATTTTTTATTTTACTTAAAGCGCATTAGCCATTGGCTGTCTTCTCAGTGCACTGCCGGCCTCCGGACGGTTTTCGTTACAGAGAACCCTGTCCATCAGCAGACCGTGAGCAGTAATCTCCTAGGAAGAGAAAACTCAAGGGCAGCAGCAATTCTGGACTCGAACCCGGGACCTCCAGTGAACTAACCACTGAGCTAATCCCTTCCCTCAGTAATATTTATATATAGATTGCTACTTATGATGTCAAAAAAATTAGTGCAGAAACTTACACTGGACAAAAAAAGTCTGGAAACACTTCCTATCATTTACACTTAATGCTCAGGCTAACTGAAATAGGATATTTTCCATAATGAAACTAGTCTTATTTTACTCAACAAACAATAAACTTTTATTTGAACTAAATCCAACAATGAAGATTGGCCAAAATAATCAATATCAAACATAACAGACAAAAACATATACAGAAAAAGTCTGGAAACAGTGGTAACATAAAGTTGTGTATCTAATGTAAATTAACTCAGCGCTGTTAGAAGCTTGTGGGACCTCCTTTATTCCTAATCACTTCCAATAAGCGCTTTTTCATTGATTTGACCAGATTGTCTGTGACTTCTGTTGGAATCTTCTCCCATTCTTCAAGTAAAGCTGTTTTCAGTCCATCTTTGTTTGTTACTCCTCTTGCTTTTACTCGTCGGTTGATTTCATCCCACAAATGCTCGATGGGGTTAAGGTCTGGGGACTGAGGAGGTGTCTTGAGCTGCCGGGGTGCATTATACAACAGCCACTCCTTTGTTTTCATAGCAGTATGCTTCGGGTCGTTTTCCTGCTGGAAGACGAAAGAACTACCAAGACCCAATTTATTGCCACTTGCTTGCAAATTATTTTTAAGAATGTCTATGTAGACATGTTGGTCCATAATTCCGTTTATAACGTGCAAGGCACCAACTCCCCTTGCACTCATACAGCCCCAGACCATAATACCACCCCCTCCATGTTTGAATGTGGGTCTCAAATTTTTTGTTCTCATCACTTCATTAGCTTTTCGCCACACTTTTTGTCGACCATCTGACCCAAATAAGTTAAACCGGCTCTCATCTGAGAAAATAACAGATTCCCAGAACGATTGCGGCTTTTGCACATATTCTTTTGCAAATTCCAAACGGCGCTTATGATTTAATTTACTGATATGTGGTTTCTTCCTAGGAATACGGCCGAAAAAACCACTTTCCCGCAACTTGTTCCGCACAGTTTATGAAGTAACTGTTACTCCATAGTTACGTGACAAGTTTGTAGCGATGGTTTGAGCGCTTGTGCATGGCTTGTCGTGGACAGTTTTTAGAATTTCTCGTTTGTGATGCTTATTTATTTTTGGTGGACGCCCACTACGAGGTCTGCTGGATGCACAGCCCAATTCGTTGTATCTTTTTATGATTTTGGAAACTGTACCTGGATTTTTATTGATAATCCTCCCAATTTCCCTGACAGATTTACCTTGATTTCGCAAGGAAACAATTAATTCACGGATCGACTTTGGCACTTCCATCATGTAAGCGAATCATAGACTAAAACAATTTCTATTCATAAGACTTAGTTTCTGACCTTTGTCCTTAGGGCCAATAGTGAGTATAATTAGTTGAAATATTTTGTTAGCTTTGTTTACACAAGTGTTTCCAGACTTTTTTTGCACTAGGGGAAATATTTTATATTTCAATAATTTCTGTTAATGATTATATTCTAAAATTCAATGCTATATTATACTAGAATAAAAGTTTAATGTCTGCTGTGTTTTATGAGAATAGTTTCAATATAGAATTTATCGTATTTCTGACCATTTTAAAACATAGCAAGTTTTTAAACGTATAGGTGTTTCCAGACTTTTTTTGTCCAGTGTAAGTACATTAAGGTAGTGAATCAGTTGATATTTTTGTATATTAAATGGAAATCTGCAAAATATGGGAAATGACGTAAATTATTTAGTAATTTTTATAGATTATTGGGAATAAGTAGATGTACATATGATTTCTATAAAAATGCACTGTCAAGCGGTCAAATAAAGAAAGTATGAGTTAGAAAAGAAGCCTGAGTCACTGGATGGTGAAGAAATTCTTTTGTAGATTATTTATATAGTCTCCATATTTCGCATTATAAGTATGACGTAGGGTAGGAACCGTTCTCCAGCCTATTACCAATACTATCCCTATTACCAAAACTAGGTTATCTCTATTAGAAAGTGATCAAGATCTTCCTTTTAGCTGAGCAATTTAGAAAATCTGTTGCCAACCATGAAACCAAAATAGAAAATTTTTAAAAATGACATTTATATCATCTTACAGGTAAAAATATTTGCCGGAAAAAAATTTGGTTACATGCCCAATTGAAGCATATAGACATGAAGATTTTAATAAGACATCTGGGAATCTTTTTTTATCACCTGTTTTTTTAAATACATGTCTAAACAATAATGACTTAAGTTTCAATAAAAAAAAACTAAATTCCTTCTTCCACTTTATCATGTCAACCATACCTTATGCTAAATGTATAAGCAAAGTGATATTGCAAGTTTTTTTTTCACTAAATTTAAATAAGTTCTTATCATAAGGTGGAATATCTAAAATTTTCGTGAGAAAATAGTTGCTCCATATCAGATACTTCCTTTTATTTTAAGTAAATGAAGAACGACACTATGAAATAGGAGAATGCTAAACCGGTACAACGATCTTTGAAAGTAAAGAATTTATTGCAGCAGTTCCTTAATCCTACATTTATAATTTAAATAATAGTGATAAGTTGACTACTTTAAGCACTGCAATTAAACGATATGCACTTCAATCTGCAAATTTTCAAGTTGCATATGAAGTAATACTTAATAAGCACAAGTCTTATATAATCATCTCTTAAGATTTTTATTTGTTTAACCATAAAGTCGAGATGTCATCATTACTGAATAAAAATCAGTTAAATCAAATAGTTCAAAACGTAAAACACTATAAAGCGGAAAGCTTTATAACGAAAATAGCCTTCAACGTAAATTTACGGAACTCTAAATCTTGAACATCTTCATGTTACTAAAATCCTAAACGCTCTCTCACAAATCTATCCAAGTCCCGCGATCACATCGTTCAATATCGATTTACCAACTTCCTTGAAAATGGTACCTCCTCAGCTCAATGTTCAAGCTGCTCTGGACTGTAAAGAATCTCTTAATCTTATTGACTTTTCTGAAGCTTTTGACTCCGTGAACCTTGATATTTCCTCAGTAATCTCCAGAACATTCTAATGTATATATATAAATCCCTCCTCAATATTTATTTCAGCCCTCTCCATCTGGTATTTATTTCCTCTATTTCTTCTTCAAGTTTCTTCCATTTTGCTTCAATTTTTTTTTTTCAACGATCTTACCCTCTTGTTCACTTTGTCTGGATCACCTTTATGCTGACGGCTCCCAAATTTGCTTAAACTTCTTGCAGCTGCACATATACGCTACCTGCACACATATGCTACCTCTTGAAAATTCCAAAATGGCCTCAATCGTAAACTGATGTTACAATATTTGAAATAAATACCTTTAAAGGCAATTTCAACATTTTGGTTCCAAAAGACATTGGTTGAGTCCTTCCCATATATTCCTTATCTGTTTCTCGACTGCCTCTTTATTTAGTGCTATTCCACTGGCAAATCTTGACATTACTGTACTGGTAGAATCATATGGCACTAATTATCAACGTGCCTATCTTAACTCTTAAAATACTAAACCATTCTCAGCACTTTCTTCCACAGAAAATGCGCTAACAGTTGCTTTCCTTCACTTTGATTACGGATGCCTTGGTTTAACCGGAACTCAAAAAAAAAGTTTAATACATTATCACACTGCTAGGAATGTCCACAAATCACTTAGAATTAAGATAGCTTACACTGCCACTACTTTCTTGAGTCCTTCATTTCCAAAACCATACGTTCCAAAGACTTTTTATATTTTTGACTACTAAATACATTTCCGTCCCTCTCATCTTTCATTTTCTCCCATAAGGCAGTAGCATACAATAAATCCTTGCACTTACTTCTCTCTGGAACTGTTAGTTTTGCCAATCGCTTGACCTTCAGCTCCTGTCTCTTTCTTCATCTTCTCTACCTCCGGTACACCAATTAAGTAAAGCGCATATTTCTCTTAATTCAGAGTGTTGATTAATTTGTCTTATTACTTTTTGTAAATTAATTTATATATATGTAAATATATATCTACATATTTTTATTAATTTGTAGATTATTGTAGGGGATTATTGCACTGCGATCTGAAAGATATATCGTGCTCCCCCGGAGCCTTCTCAGCACACTGCCGACTTCCAAGCAGTGTTCTGTAGCTGCCGACAACTGCTCATCACCGGACAGTAAGTTGTAGAGGCTCCAAGGAAGAGAAAATCTAAGGGCAGCATGCTGGATTCGAACCCGAAACCTACCCTAGTCTAGCGCGCTACCACTGAGCTAATCCTTTCCTTCTCCCTTGGCTTACGCCAAATTAACTAGGGACGGAGGACCCTAGTTTGAGTACTGTGTTTGTCTTTGTCTGTATAGTGTAGAGTGTATGTAGTTTAAGTGTATTGTGTACTGTCCTGACGAAGTGCATGGAGTACTGAGCGGTGGTAATCCGTGGGGTCGCTACTCCCCATTAATTGCATGCATCAGATACCCCTTGAGGGCGTATATGGTACATAAACCAGAATAAATTCATCTTTATGCTTAATGTTATTCCTAGTCCCGGAATAAAGACTTTTTTCATTTAATTTTATCCAATTAAATTAATCACTTTCTAAAGTAAATTCTCATGAAAATTAAAATAGCAGTCTAAAAAAAAAAGACAAAAATTACCAGATATATTTCTGAAGTGAAGTTTACGCGGTATAATCAATCGTACATCGCCCGGTGTGAGGGCAATGTTTCTTCTGACTTCATCAGCCCATAGTATTTCAACATCTTTACGCAAATTGAGTAAGGCACTTTTAGTCAGTAATGGCTTTAATGAATCAAACATATTTTTACTCAATAATTCTGTTATTGTAGATACTGCCTGAAATTACAAGGAATATTATCACAACTTATTTTTTTAAATAGTTTCAGTAAAAATATAATCTGGAAAATTAGAAACAAATTATTTTCAAGAAAATTTAACTATCTAAATGTAAATATGAACCAAAAAATATAAACATTCCAATATTTACAATTTAAAAATATTTTATTTTTGTAAAAAGAATATAAGCTAGATATATTTAGCCTATCCAGATAAATTTAACTTATCATTCTTTTTTGGGTGTACAATGTACAGAAGTTTTGATTTTCGGGATTTAGTTTAAATTCACTTTACTTTTGTGATTACTTTAATAGGGATTCATTCATAGTTGAGAACATGAACAACGATCCATTAATTGTTCGTTTCCTCCAATCTATTAAATGATTAATGCAGTTTTTGTCCTAAGTGGATAATTAATTGGGCGCACATAATAGAAAAGAATCAATAAATCTTGATTATTCATTTTAAAATAGATAACCGTTAGTAAATTCCATAATTGTAATATTAAGGATATTCCAAGATAGCACATTACAACAACAGATAACTTACATTCATTTCACAAGACAATGTTCTTAAGTGAAGATTTACATCATTATTCCATATAGCAACTCATTTTGGCGTTTGGATTAAATTTTCATCGCCTGTTTTAGAGGGCTCAGAAGTATAACTTAAAATCAAATTACCTGGCGTGCTCCTCTGGTGAACTCTGTTTCACTGAAATTAGGATCCCAATTTTTCAAATATCTAAAATCAAGTTTATTTGTCAACCAGACCATCGGATTCTGCATATATAGCAGACGAGGTAACGGCTTGCTTATCGCTGTTCGTGACGCTGAACGTTTGCATTGTTGTCCACCTTTTGCATCTTGATGCAACCCTTTAGATTGATTATACGCAATTTCTTTTTTTTTTATTAAATCCAGCACTCCTTTCAAACTCTTTTTTTTACATCGACTATTTCGCGCTGAACTCATCCCAACTTTTGTCTTGAACATCAGATAAAGTAGATTTAATGGCCGGAGCATATCTGGGATATTTGAATTTTCAAGCAAAGTGTAAGATGGTAAATCTGATTGATCTTAAAAGAAGATTATGTAATCTTGATAAACGAACTTTTTGAAAGGCATTTTTATCGTTTAGGAATTTAATCAAAGACATAACAAGAACCTAAAAAAAAAAATCCAATCATAAATTGCTATTGCAGTATATTCGATTAAAATCAAAATATATTTCAAAAAATGCAAGAATCTAAGGTCGGAGAACCGATGTCAAAGAATTTAAAAAAATATGGGAATTATGAAAATTATCAATAAAGAGATCAGAACTGTTTCCAAAATGCTTTCAGAAATCGCACTAAAATTTACTTTTTTAAAGACAACTTTAATCTTAAATCATGATTCAATAACTAAATTATAAGGAAGGACAGTATGGTGTCATCCCTAATTAAGTTCAGGGTGTTTTGTTTTCAATTATTAAGGCAGATAAGGTTATTTATACGATATCAAGTTAAGATTAGAAGTTCTTTATGTTGAAAGTAAAACATAAACATTAATGATGAATCGCCATTAGAAAGTAAAAGAATTGTAATAGATAAATAAGTATTTTATTTAATAAACTATACATTTAATCTTTCTTAAATAAATATATATTAAAAATGTGGCTTACTATTATGAATTTAGTGACCCATGAATTTCCTGCAGTTTCCAAATTGTTTCACAAAATGCATTTCATAATTAAACTGCAGTTCTAAAGAACTTTATTACAGATAAGTATAGTTTCGCCATGTTTTTTGTTGGGGAAAAATTGAAATATGAGGTAGCTCTCATACCTGACAACAGCTGTTTTAGTGTATATGGTATAGTTCCAATACTATTTTATGTTAGCTACTGAGGGAGATATTTTTTAGATTTATTCAAATGTGAGTAAATTAAGGAAAAAAATTAAACTTAATAATAATCAGATACATATAATATAATTTTATATTTTTTTATTTAATATATTATACTTTAAATGTGTTAAAACTTGTTACTATCCAAAAGGCTGAAGTAGAAAAAGTAAACATTTGGTATATGTAATGTATTGTTTGGAGTTCATTACAAGTATTTTCATCTTTATAATCCTGTTACAGCCTTTAATAGAAGAAATATTAGTTTTTTAACGTGAATTAGTGATTCTGTGATTGGTATACATTGTAAGGTAAAAAGAAGAGGTTAAGTTTTATATTGTTAACTTGTGATAATTCCTCATTTTGTTATCGCGATTTTATCATCTTTTGGAAGAATCCTGTTTTTTCAGTAAGTATACTTTTAGATTTTATCTTTTTGGCTATCAACCACCAATCTAATCTTAATTTATAATCGTAGTGATTCGATATACACCTAAAATTATGTATGTGTTGTTAGATTACCAGCTTTTACATCTTAAATAATGAGACATAAACGTAATATATGATTTCATAGTATTTAGTTTTTCGTTTAGTCACAAGAATCTGAGACTATTGTACTCACATACCAGTATCGTTCTTTTGTTTTCTATCTATCAATGCTTAGTTACACTTATCCGCTTATTTATTGAATTTAAATTTGTTTAAAAGTTTCAACATTTATCAATTGTGCATCCTAATCTTAAGGTGATATCACAGTACTGCTTGTACAGTACCTTTGCCTTCAGTTATGCCCTTTTTTGCAGAGAATTGACAATTACAAGTACATAACTTTTGTAAAATTTGATTAAATATTTACGCTACATCTTCATTATCGTCCAGTTGTGATGATTTTACTTTTTTGCTATCAAAACTAATAACTTTTTCTCTCATTATTCCTTTTTCTCTCATAAATAATGGTTGACACTTTACTAGTGGAAAACATCAAGAGAAATTTATTCTGTTTAAACAATAGTTACGTTTGCCCGTTGTTAATATAATAAAACAAATAAAATGATGGTTGGCCCTAGCCACCCGAAATTTATTCTGTGTTAATCGGTTTTTCCATTTTACCTGGGCCGGTTCGCTAATTGTCAAGGTGCTTAGTATACAGTGCCTTTTTTGTGCTTACCGGAAGCGATCGTTAACATTGAATACCTATGAAACGGAAAAGTTCTCAAAAACAAAAACTGATAACGACTTTGAAAGAATGACACCTTCGCGTTTCGTTAGTTATGTCTGTGATAATTTTTTCAGTTTTTAATATTTTGAAGATTTCGTTCTGGAGTTGATGAACATGCTTAATAAATATTCATAATACCGATTATTATATTTTAATGACCCCCAGAGGGAATTGTCTGGTCTACACAGAAATTTTTAAAAAATTAAATTTATTATAAAATTCTTTTTTATTTTACGAACGTGTTCATAATATTTTTTTGTATTGTATAGTGTGTAGAAATAACTTTGCAGTTGATATTTGTCATATTTCCATGTTTCTCGTAATTAAAGAAAATTTTTAAACATGAAAAAAGTATAATCCAAGTGTATTAATGCAAGTTCAGCTAACGAAACCAATGGGGCCAAAGTTACATCGAGGACCGCATTACCTAATTATTTTATTACTTAATTGTGTTAATGATTTTTAGTAATTTGCTGTTTTAACTGTGTTCTATAACTAAGATTTGTTAAGATTCAGTAGTTGAACACTTATCATTCTGTGTAATTAATATAGGTAGATAATAGGGTGGGCATTAGGTCTGGGCAAGTAGGCACCAACTTTTTGGCCATTTTGTTCAGGTGGGAGCCTAAAATGTGTTTTACCGGACGTTATCCCTTCATATAGTATCATGATGTCTAAGGCTCCAAAAAAATAGAAACATGTTGGTTTTAGTCTCAAGTTACCAGGGTTTTTTGTGTGTTGGATCTATTTTATTTTAGGCTAATTAATTTTTTTTTTTTTAAATGTTCAGCTTACTCTTGTTTGAATATATATCAGTTTTACATATTTCTGACAATTGGTAATGTGCTTTTTTTTTTATTCATTACAAGATTTTAGTGCACTATTCCCCCCCCCCCCCCCTATTTGGCTTTAGTTTGACACTATTAGCCAGAACAAAAGTTAAAAATATACAAATTTAAAGAAAATTATATTCTATTTCATATTTACGTGAGGTGTTTTTTTATTTTTGTTTTTACTATAAAATATAGCGAATTCATTTATACTCTTCAACTATGTTTTTAATAAATTTAACTAATTCTTTATATACTCGGAAGTTTTTACTTTTAAGGATGTCTACATAGTTTTAGTTTTTCGGAAAGTAAATATTTATTTTATCTAACATAGATTTTCTTAAATTATCAAATTTTTTACAGATCATGACGGTGTGTTCCATCGCATACTGTACATAATGGAGAATCAGTCTGTCCTATTTTATGAAGATATTGTCTACATACAAAGTGATTAGCGCGTAGTCTGTTAATAATTGTAGTGAAATGTTTACTATTGTCAGTATGTTTATACCAAGGTCTCATAGTTATAGATGGATTAATACTTTTGTAAAATCGGCCCTTATCTGAAGTTGTGTACTGTCTTTGCCATTTGCTGTTTACTTTTATGCTAATGTGACTTTTAAAATCTGAATGTGGTAGTTTTAGGTTCATTAATGACCCTGTTATTGCTGTTTGTTTTGCCATAGAATCCACTATTTCATTCCCCTCAATGCCGCAATGTGCCTTGCCCCAAGCAAAACACACTGACTTACCCCCCTCCTTTAATTTTAATATTGTCTTTATTGTGTTAATTACTATAATATTATTATATTTTTTGTGCCATTTATTAGATTTCAATTTATATAGAGCGCTTTTAGAATCTGAAATTATTAGGAATTTTGATGCTGATAAATATTCTAGGAATTAAGTGCTTCCCAGATGGCCACCAGCTCCGCCGTAAATATCGAAGTGTAGGTAGGCAATCTGTAGAGCTTTCCAACTTTGGTTACAGAATCATAAAATGCACAGCCCACAATTTCATCATTAAAAACTGAATTATGGATTGCTGTCGGTTATAAAGAAAAGTCTTCTAAAAACCAAATATTAAGAGAAATATTTATTATTGAGTGGAAATTAACAGTAAATATGGGTAAGTTATCCCTAGTGTTCATTATCTCTTTTAAATGTACATTATCTCTGAAACTGACGGCTAAAGGAGGTGATATCTTATGTTTCCAATAGTTATGCGTCAAGTCTTTGAAATTTAATTGTCGAACCAGAGTATACATTTCAGAGTCACTAGAGGCAAACTTCAGAAAAAATCTGTCTGTCAACATTTCCCATCTAAGTTTCATAGGTAATTCAGCCGCCTCTGCATGCAAAACATCTATCGGTGTACTCCGCAAATAGCCTAGACATAACCTAAGGCACTTATTTTGAATAATTTCTAATTTTTTCAAGGTAGTTTTACGCACCTGACCATAGAATTGACAATACCAATCAAGGTTGCTGCGAATAGTAGCCCTGTAGAACATAAGTGAAACATTCGGATCAGCCGCCCCATTTACAATGTGAAATTGCACGCAAGACATTAACATATTTTGGCAGCTTATCTTCTAAGTTCTTTACATGTTCCTTTCATGTCAAAGTTTTGTCCATAATAAGGCCTAGGTATTTTACCGTCCTAACACATTTTATGTTATAATCACCTAGATTGACCGTGTCTCCGAAGAAAGTCTTCTTCTTGTGAACGGGCAGGTCACCGATTTGTTCTCCGATATGCTTAGACCCAATCCACTCACATATTTGTTTACTGCAGTCACGGAATTGTTCAAAGAATCAACGCATGTCAGAAAGTCATTATTTATTGCATTATTCATTACATCCGCATATTGCAATATTTGGGTTTCCGGGTGAATTATCTTTTCAAATTCGGATACGTAAATTGTGTATAGTAGCGGGCTGAGAATATCCCTTTGGGGCAATCCAATTCGTGCAATCTGTGGCCCAATTAATTCATTGTTAATTCGTAAATATATCTTCCTTTCAGATAATAAGTTTATAATGTTAATAACGAAAGGTGTGGGAGACCTATAGAAATCATACTATTGTAGAGAAGTGGTATTTGAACATTATCATATGCTGAAGTAATATCCAAGAACACAGCCAGTACAGATTTATTAGAAGTTAGGGGTAGTTGTATATCAGTTACTAATTTACATAAGTTATGTTGGACAGATTTACTCTTTCTAAACCCATACTGAGTTCTGGGGAGCATCCCCCTCCCCTCCAGCCATCATACCATTTTTTATCATGCGTTCCATAGTTTTCATAACGCATGAGGACAACGCTATAGGCCTATAAGATGAGGCTTCATCTTGCGGCTCATTACTTTTTAAAATAGTATAACGATATATTCTTTCCATTCTTCTGGAAATTTGCTACTTCGCCAAAAGCTATTATATAAATCTAAGAGAGCGTATTTTCCTACTGCTGGCATTTGTGATAACATTGACTAATGAATCTGATCTTTACCCGGACTAGAATTATTGTTCTGTTTAAGAGCGTAAGATAATTCATTATAGGAAAATAATTTTAAGAGCGGATGGTCATTTTCTGTCGAGTTAGTATTAAATTAATACAATTTTGGGCTATAGGAGGTGAGAGTTTATTTAAAAGATCCTGTGTCCATTCTCCTTTTACAATTGGGGGGGTATTGATAGAGATGTTTTTAATTTTTTTAATCTGTGACCATATTGTTTTAATTGCAGTATTTCTATTTAATGTGGAACAGAATTTTTGCCATGATTCTTTTTTAGCTTTTTTAGTTATTTCATAGCTATTGCAGTATGTTTTTTAAGATTTAAAAGATTATCTAAACACGGATATTGTTTGTATGTGTTGTAAGCTAATTTTCTTTGGTTAATAGCAGTCAGACATTCAGATTCCACCAAGGTTTATTTTGTTGTGTTTTATTGAAAGGAAATCTAGTTTTATATTGTGGTATAGATATTTCACTCGACCTATTGATGGCTGAAATAAAATTATTATATTGTATATTTTCTATATTGCTTAAATGTATGTCCATTAAATATCTGTAGTCAGTCCATTAGCTCTATCTATTTTCCATCTTTTCCCAGAAGTGAATTGCACTATGGGAATGCAAGAACGCAACAATTTTCCGCCTTAATTATGATAGGAAGGTGATCGGATCCTATTGGGTCGTCAAGGGTGAACCACTTGAACATCGGACTGATGTCAGCTGAACAAAGAGTTATATCCACTGCCGATTTATTTATATATGAAGTATGTTTCACCAGTGTAGCAGATCCGTCATTAAGGTAAACTAAATCGTTATCCTCTAAAACGTCCAAAAATACCCGACCCTTATTATCATTGTAACTGGAACCAAATGCAGTGTGATGTACATTAAAATCTCCACTTAAAATACAAGATAGGGAATACTTTTGATAAGAGAATCCCATTTCTGACAAGGAATGTTATTATCCGGTGGATTGTAACAGGAAACCATTGAAATGTAATTATTTTAATCGGAAGGGATAGATATACCTACAATATTAACGTTATTTATTTTAATTAAGTTAAATAACTGAACGGTATAGATTTATGTATTAATAATATAGCCTTTCCAGCTTTGCCATCTTTACGTGAATGAGCTACAATATTATAATTAGTAAATTTTATTTTAGTATTAGGTTTTAGCCAAGTTTCAGAAATCAATGCTATTTTAATATTATTATTTTGCAAACATATTTCTAAAGAATCTTTAATTCTAAGAATACTTCTCGCATTCCCTTGTAATATATGTATAGACTGCATAAACATGAGAAATGTTTAAAGTCCAAACATATAAATAAATATAAATCCATCTATTAAATGTACTTAAACTATGTATATGGATAAGCTTCCACCTTTCTTTAATTAAATTTATCATTTCATTTTCGTCAATTTGTTTTTTTTAAATTTGGTATTAAATTATGGATAATTGAGGTAATAATTTCAAGAAGCCATTCTTTAGATGATTGCTGAGAATCATTAATTTTTATTCTTTCTGGTTTAAAGGTACTATCCCTCCAGGATTTAAAGATACTATCCCTCCAGGAGTATTTTTTGGTGTTTCAACAAGAATTAATTGTTCTCGAATTTCAGTTTGAGAATAGTTTGGTTTCGGAGGGGAATAAATTCGTATTCGTTTACTGCTAGATTGCTTCCAGCATTGTTTTCGACAGGTTCACTAGGTTGAGGAGTAGTTGGTGTAATCAAACGAGGAAATTCCTCAATTGATTTAAGAGAGGGTACAATCATGTTAGCATATGATTTAGAGAGTCGCTCCTTAGCGTCATGAAATGAGATATTTTGGGTGCCCATTACATTTCTGATTGTTTCCTGTTTTTTTTCTTTCTACACAGGTTTTATCCAATGACGAATGAGACAAACCACAGTGAACGCACTTCAGTTCATTACTGTTAGGACAAATCTTCCTATCGTGTTCTTCCGAACACAAGCTACATCTAATCTTTCCCTTGTATTGCCTACTTGCATGTCCAAACCGTAAACAATTATAACTGTAATGCACTGTTCAAAAGTCCGAACAACACTGAGTGCATTATTTACAATGAAGGAAAGGGATTTTTTTCATTTATTTACAAATCAGAATGTGGGCCATCTCACCAAGAGCTTTTACACTTAGAGATTAGTGGTAAAATATGTTCTTCATAAATCTTGGTAGAGTCGCGGTTTCAGTCTTCTAGATGGATTAAGTTCGCCTTTAAGGTAGTGGGACGTTGAGGATAGTGTGTGAAGTGTGAGCTAGAAGTTCGTCTGTTAATTTAGTCATGTGTATAAATAAACTAAATAAAAAGTATTATATATAAATATATATAGCAAATTGAAATTTATTTTTAACTATTGCTATTAATGCAGAACAAATGAAGTATACGTTTGGAAAAAGATTTAACAAAGTTGATTTTCTGATTATGTGGTTGATTGGAAAGGAAATGGAGGAATCTATCAGAACGTATGGATTTCATGAACCAGTTGGTACTAAGAGAACCATTTTCTTCACGGATAATCTTCATGTCTAAAAAATTAATTTCATTATCTATTTCTATTTCGTGGGTAAATTGTAAACGGGGATGTTTTGTATTAAAGGTATTCAGGATGGTATGGATATGTTCTTTAGGAGCAGCTGTTAAAAGTCATCAACATATTTGAAGAAAAAAGAAATTGTAAAGGGTAGCTTTTTAATAGAATTTTGAATTAATTCTTACATGATGATATCCACAAGAATGGGTCCTAGGCTACTTCCCATAGCTGTACCATCCTATAATCAGAAAATCAACTTTGTTAAATCTTTTTCTAAACGTGTACTTCATCTTAGCCATCCCTGTTTCCATGAGGACAACAAATTAAAATTTTCCAAGATATTCAAAAATAATGGCTATCCTCTCCATACAGTACAAAAAATATTAGATCAACGATCGACGGATAATATGACCTGCCTAATTCCATCTACGCCACCACAGCAACTTCCAATATCCTATATCTCTTCCCGTACATAGAGGATCTGTCAGAAAAAATAGCCAAAATCTTCAAGTAATATAACCTTTCCATCGCTCACAAAAACTCCAATCCTGTAAAAAAACTCTCTAAACTCAAAGACCTCACACCCACAACTTTATTATCAGATGTAATTTATAAAATAAATTGTTTACAATGCCCAGCTACATACATGGAACATACATCTCAGTATTTAAAAAATAGACTGTACCAACATAAATACGACTGCAAAACTAAAAAATGCCTACAGCACTAACCAATCATTGCGTACAACACAAATATGAATTTGACATGGAAAACACTAAAATTCTCTCCATCAACAATAATAGTAAAAAAAAGAAATGTATTGGTATCAAGAAATGATACATATTAAAAAAGATGAATTTTCTGTTAATTTTAGAACAGATACGAACAACCTATCCCTCAGTTATAACAATCTGGAATTCCCTTACCAACATACACAATAAGACATAACAGATTTTCCCATTCGCTCTCCTGGCCCTTTATAAACCTCGTCAAATCCAATTTCCGTAACTCTTGGTGATGGTATATCACAGGTTAAACTGTGGGTTTTAAAAAATTCAAACAAGAAAAAAAAATTGTAAGTACACTTGTTGTGTATTTCCATATTTTACTATTATTTTATTTTTACATCCATAAAATATAGTTTGTATATACTGATGGAAGATGTGACTGTACAAAATATATTTACATGAAAAAAAAAATTAAGTATCAAACAAAAATTGGTTCTTCACATTACAAAATTAATAACTATAATTATTTCCCCTTTTTCTTTTTTCTAATTTATTTATTTCTTTGCATTTATTCGAATTTAGCATTGATTATTAAATTATTTACAGACCAAGAAATACATTACTGCGTTACAAAAATGAAACATACTCCATACAAAATAAAAATAAATTAATCTGTATTTTGAAAAATAAAACAAAATTAAAAAGAAAGTTGACAAAGCAATAGTGTTCATCACAAAAATAAACAAAATGATTTATTCATTAATCCCAAAGGCTCTTTTAGTTTAAGAGTTTCAATAAAAAAGGCGTATAACTTATTAAGTTTACTTTGGGAGTCAATAATTAGTACATCATTGAACTACAATTTGCATCACGGATAAAATTAGCCAGATAATGGCCTCTCATAGGGGCGTACATGGGGCATCGGAGTAAGATATGTTCTAGATTTTGCTCGGCATTCATATTGCATTAAAGTAAGGTATGTTCTAGATCATCGGAGGCATCGGAGTAAGATATGTTCTAGATTTTGCTCGTCATTCATATTGCATAAAGAAAGGTATGTTCTAGATCATCGGAGGCATCGGAGTAAGATATGTTCTAGATTTTCCTTGGCATTCATATTGCATAAAGTGCACAATGAGCTTGCGTCAATGCAGTGATAGCCTCCGCTTTTGTTCTAAATTCTTATAGTCTTATCATTGCTAACACGCAATTGGCTCACCACTCGTATCTTATCAGTGGAACATCTATAACTTATATAGTCCTCCATCATACCCAAACCACTTATGTCCCTATAAATGGCACTGTATGAAGAGTCTAGCGCTCTCTAAATATCAACTGAGACGGTGTAATTTCGCCATTTCTCTGTTAGTTCAGACACATTCCTCTTAATAATATTTACATCAGTGCAATACATAATATCTGGTTCCCCGATATCTGTTAGCCAGAGGCATAGTTGTGTGAAACAGTTGCGTGTATTTGTGTTTTCTTTACCATCCAGTACTTGTAACATGTTCCAACATAGCTTTGCTATGCTCGCTCGTAGACAGTATTCTAATCCAGTTAGATAATAATTTTTCTAAAACTGATAAATTTAATGATGGCCTCCCTGTTCCTAATCTGACAATGGAATCAGGTGTATTTTTCGGCCAACAAAAGAATTGTTTGTAATATCTAACTTAGGCTCTCCTCACCATGTGTAGATTTGCTATGCTCGCTCGTAGACAGTATTCTAATCCAGTTAGATAATAATTTTTCTAAAACTGATAAATTTAATGGTGGCCTCCCTGTTCCTAATCTGACAATGGAATCAGGTGTATTTTTCGGCCAACAAAAGAATTGTTTGTAACATCTAACTTAGGTTCTCCTCACCATGTGTAGATATTGAAAAGCCCAGATGTCGGAGCCATATAAGAACGTGGCGGATACAGTGGCCTCAAAAAGTTTCACCCTTGGCTCCCACGAGACGCACTTACTCTTAAAAAGTATATTTATTACTTTCCCTGTTTGAGAAATAGTTTTATTTAAGAAATACTGTGCGACACAATTAAACTTAGAGTTAGATGTAAATGGTACTCCAAGATAAATATATTTGAATATGTGGATGGATCCGCAATGCTGGATAACATCTGGTATTTTATCCCTCGTAGCATGCATATTTCTTTTCTTCCTGACCGGTTTCATCCATCGTCAGAGCAAATTCACCAAGTTCGTGTAGAGAGTTACTTCAACGTAATGTTTCTGTTACTTGTTACTCACACTTGTTGGTTGAATATAATTATGTGGGGAGGTTATAAGGTTATGTTACTATGTGTGCGTGTGTGTGATTAATGACAAAATGGAATTATTATAAGTTATGATTAGACATTAGAGAAAAGTAAAGTAATGCCTATTTTTTCAGGCGGGCTTAACGTCCAACTACCAAATTAGGTGTCGTGGACGGGGGCGGAAGCACCTACTTTACTATTAACATTTTTTTAACAAATATAAAATTTAGCAGTTATACGCTGGACTCGAAGTGGGGTCCTCCCACTTACAAGTCCATGCTCATAACCACTACACTAACACCCGCCCCTTAGACATTAAAATAGTGTATAATAAATTTGTTTTTTGCTTTGCAGAATACTCCGTAACTAAATTTTTAATATTGTTGTAAAGTATGCTCGCTCAGTGTCTTATTAAGTTATTTTTATTAGGGGGGGGGAATAAGTTATTTCAGGAGTATACTGTACTAATAAGAATAGATAAAGTTTGACGAAAGGCAATGCAAAGTTATGGACAGTCAAAAGCTTGTACAAAAGCTTTGTATATTTCTATTTTTACAGAAAACCCACTTCTACTGACCCCATAATACCTTCCCACCATCAGTTCCCATCATCCCACTCAACCCAAACTAGCAGCCCTCAGGCAGCTAACTAACCGGCTAAAAACTATACCACTTACAGCAACCAGCTACAAACAAGAAATCCACACCATATGCAACATAGCCACAAAAAACGGTTACCCTGCTAGAGTTGTCAACAAATTATTAAGAAAAAGCAAACTGAACCGCAACCAAGACGAAAACCCCACAACACCCAGCTTGTTCGCCACTTTCACATACATAGGGAACGAGGTCTACAAACTGACAAACTTTTTCAAAAAACTAGGCTTGAGAACAGCATTCAGAACAAACAATAAACTTGTAAACAAAATATGCACATACTGAAACAACAAACCTATATGACAAAAGTGGCATTTACAAACTCTCTTGCCCCGAATGCAATTGCACGTACATAGGGCAGACCGGAAGACGCCTCAAAGACAGGTATAAAGAACACCTACGCTCATACAAATACAACAGAACCGACTCCACTTATGCTAAGCACCTTACAAAGAACAACCACGAACCACAAAGTATAGACAAAAACAATGGTCCTGTTACACCAAGGCACAAAAGGAAGACGATTGGACATTCTAGAAAAATAGAAATATACAAACACAAGACTATCCACAAAAACATAATGAAGACCAAATAAACTATAACTCAGACACACTCTTTAAGGTCATTCCCCTCACCTAACTATATTACAAACATAACACCAACTAGTGTACAACACATATCTGTGCATATATCTTTTTTCCATATATATATATGGAAAAAAAGATGCATGATGCATGAACCTCTTATTAAGTTCTAACCTGTAGAACCAAATTTTCTTCTTTCCCGGATTAAAATACAGATTATTTGCATGATATTTTTAAATTCTCCTACCGTGCCCTATTCTTAACAAATGCCACCTTATCTCTCTAAACATATTCTTACTATAATTTAAACATAAATTAATATCATTTAAAAACAAGCATGATAAATAAAAACAAATACATTTGATTTCCTCTAACATTTATTTTAACTCTTCTCCATTTGCCGTTTGTTGTCAACCTTCTTACATATCAATTTACTTACATATTTTCTTGTATTAACCCTGCTTATTTTTCACATTTATTTATTACTTGTATAAACTTTTGACTTCCATAAACTTTGCATCGCCTTTCTTCAAACTTATCTATTCTTATTAGTACAGTATACTCCTGAAATAACTTATCGCACCCCCCCTAATAAAAATAACTTGATAAGGCACTGAGCATACTTTACAACAGTATTAAAAATTTAGTTATGGAGTATTCTGCAAAACAGAAAACAAATTTATTATACACTATTTTTCTAAAGTCTTATATAAATCATAACTTATAATAATTCCATTTTGTCATTAATCACACACACTTAGTAACATAACCTTATAATATCCCCACATAATTATATACAACCAACAAGTGTGAGTAACAAGTAACAGAAACATTAAGTTGAAGTGAACTCTCTACTTGAACTTGGTGAATTTGCTCTGACGATGGATGTAAATCCGAAACCGGTCAGGAAGAAAATAAATATGCATGCTACGACGGATAAAATACCAGATAACTATATTTATTTGCAAATTGTAACGGTTTATCTTTCAAATATATATATTTTTATACTTTTTTGGGTTATTTGAAAAGCCGAAAGGAATTATTTTTGTTTTATCTGGATTCAGAGTTATACTATTATTGCAGCAATATTTTTCTAATATTTTCAATTTATTGATTGTGTCGCTCTAAAATTGACCGAACAGGACTACATCATCAGCGAATAAGAACATTATGATTTCCTTCCTATTATTTCTATTCAATCCAACAGCATTATATTGTTCAAAAAACTTAATGATATTGCTTATAATATGAAAACAAGAATTAGTTGGCTTCACGACCAATTTAGGGTAAAAATCAATAAACCAAAAAAAATATAACTTTTTTTTTTTTTTTAATTGTTTTTTAATAATAATTAACACGTTCGACGTTTCGACAAACTTTGTTTGTCTTCTCAGGAACAATACAAAATAAAAACAAAAAAAAAACCACAAAAATTTAAAAAACCACAACAAAAAAAATATGAGAATAGTACGTTATCTGTAATCAATTGTAATCATTGATATTTAACTTAACATTTACTGTCTCAAGTATTTTTTTTTTTGTTTGTGGTTTTTTATAATTTTTTATGTTTATAACTCTTTATTATTTTTGTTTTGTATTGTTCCTGAAGAAGACAAACAAAGTTTGTCGAACGTCGAAGTGTTAATTATTATTAAAAAACAATTAAAAAAAAAAAAAAGTTATATTTTTTTTGGTTTATTGATTTTTACCCTAAATTGGTCGTGAAGCCAACTAATTCTTGTTTTCATATTATAACTAACGGCCAACAAAAAAATCTCCTGATAATGATATTGCTTATATATAAAATGAAAAGCAACGGGCTCAAACAGTCACCCTGGAGCACACCTTGTGTAACTTCTATCTCTTCTAATTGTTTTTTATTTTTCAAATACATACCGGCACTGTCATACAGACTTTTAATGACGCGAATCAGCTTTCCACTAAGTCCTATGTGGTGTAATTTATTCCACAACTTTTCTTGATCAATCGAATCAAACGCCTTTTTAAAATCTATAAAAATTCCCAGAAAAGAGCTTTTCTTTGGACCGGTGTGGATACTTAGCAAAGCGGCAAGGATAGATAAGTGACTATTACAACCACGCCCCCTTCTAAATCCGGCTTATATTTTACTAATATATACCACATATTGTTTAAATTTTAATAGTTTTGATGTAGAATATTTCTGATTTGTTCTGCAGTAATAGCAATAGTTAAAAATAAAATATTTATAAATATTTTTTACTAAATATATATATTCTTTTTTATTTAGTTTATTTATATAATTTATTTAAAAAAGAAATTATTTGAACATTTTTATTTTGTTTTATTTTATGTTGTTTTTTCTTCTTTTTTTCTGATTTGCATTAAAACCTTTGAAGAAGGCAATAAATTTGCTGAAACGTCAGTGAAAATTTAAAAAGAGTTTTTTTATGACCGAACCTCAACATCTATTTTACAACATAAATTTTTGTTAGTTTCCTGAAAACTTCTGAATTTTTGACCATTATTTCTAATTTATTTTTGCAGAGTTAATATCAAATGATGAGCTACTGATGTTTTCAATTTCTTGAATAACCGTCTGATAATTGTCTGTACCCATTCCAAGGTGGTATTATTGAAGGTGTTATTGTTATTGATTTATTTGTTGCACTATTAGTTTGCCGTTCGTTCAATTCTAGGTCGGATAAGGGTGCGAATTTATTATGAGTTGGAATTAGTGGTAGGTTATAAAGATACTGGAAGAGATGTTGGTGGGATCCTGTTGTGGCATCTTGCTTAAATTTGGTGCGGCTTGCTGAATGTGAAATACAATTAAAAACAAATTCATATGTGTCGTATTATTAACATTTTAATTAAATCATATGGCAAGGTTCCGTTGATAGATTGGTGTTGTGAACTTTAGAATTGATATAGAGAGAATTACTTTTGTTGTTGTAAGACATTTGTGTCTTGTCTTTGTGTCATTTGGATTAATAAAGTAGATTTTGTTGTCCACCATCATCGTTATTATTATTATCACGTAGCATAGAACAATATGCTTTTTGTTTGTAGGTACATTTTGTCGATCTGCATTTTTTCTTTTTCAAATAGGTTAGCCTTGGTTTATTTTTTGAATTTAATTTTGGAATATTTGTTGATTATTCAATTTTGAGCTTCTTGTGAACTATAGGAGGAGTGTACTCACCTTCGTTAATATTTTCTTGATACTCTTCAAAAGCTTCTTGCGCCCAATTATATACAGCTTCTTCTTTTCTGTTTCTCATTTTAACGAATGAGCTGGGTGTTTTCCTTCGACAGTTTTTACTTTTTCTTACTCCTAGTAAGAGGAAGTATTGTAATCGTGTCAAATTTTCGATATCGAGTTTTCACCGGAAATATCCGTTTTGAGGTCTCCTGAGTCCAAAAAAGTAGTTGTTAGCAAATGGTGTGTGTGTGTGTATGGTATGTGTGTTGTAATGTAATGGTGTGATGTGTATTTGTAGTAGCACGAGCGGTGTTGTAAAATAAAGGGCTTGTAAGTATGTTTGAGGAAAAGATAGAAGTATAAGAATAATTAAGAACACACTGGTAGATTAAATTAAATATATTCTCTGAGAGAATTTAAGTACTTTGAATATCACAGTAAAAGCTTATAATAATTTCATATAACTTAATTCTGGTATAGCTCTGACGTTTCCACCTTGATTTCTAGAGCAAGTCTGTGTTTAAAAATATTTCTTCTCTTTGTTTCTTCAATTCCTCCCCTGTGAGGAGAAGGGGTAGTACAATGCCATAATTGTTCTTGAACCGTACAAGTAACTGGACTTCTTCTACCTGGCTTGCCCTTTTGCAAGGGTATGTCACATATTTTGATAATTTTGATTTATTTATAAATTAATATATTTTAATGTTTTGCATCCATCACAGTGTGAACAGCATAGTTCAAAAACGAAAAATAGTAGAAAGTTGACACTTGATAATCCGTGTAGGAATCACCATGGGATCTGACAGTACGTTATCTGTCAATATTCCTCAACCGGAACTACCTCTTTCATGAATGTTTTTTTTTACTTTTTTTGCGATTTTCTCAAAAATGGCTCCAACGATTTTCTTGAAACTTCGTATATCAACTAATACATACAAAGAGCTACAACTTTTACTTAAAACAATGCTTTGGAAAAAACATTTCATGGCAATTTTGGTGTTAGGTTTTTCTCCAAAGTGCGATTTCAGTTTATTACACAATTCTATCATCTAAATAATATTAATTAGAATTAAATATGTTGTTGAAATTCCGAGTTTGGGAAAATCAGATGATCGGAATTGCGTTTTTAATGAGAAGTATTTTTCAGTTTTCTGCTGTTTTTTCTAAAACGATTTTCTTTAACTATTTTCTTTAAACTTGGAATGTGAACTGCACTTATACAAAGCTACAACTTTATTTTAAACATTTCTTCTGGTGAAGTCATTTATGGGGGCTTTTTGGGGAGGCATGGTGTTATGTTTTTCTCTAAAGTGCTATCATAGTAGATTATACAATTCTAGCATCCAAATAGAATTAATTAAGAATAAATAGATGCCAAAATTTCGAGGTTCAAGAAAATTAGTAAACCGGAAGTGCGTTTTTACTGAACACTTTTTTCAGTTTTTACTATTTTCTCCACAAAAACACCTACGAATTTTAATAAATTTGGTATACTAACTATAAAATTTGTCAATCACAATTTTGAAAACTGGAGTAAGAGAAAGTTGTGTGTGTGTTCTCTCCAGATTTTTCGGGGACCGTTTGTTTTCCTATTTTTTTTAATTTTCACTTCTATTTTCTTCCTAATTTACTAATTAGAGCTTTTTGTTTTTGGTAGAATAAACTAACGAGTTTCACTAAGCAAGCGATCAACTGGGAATCTGGTTGTTTATGATAGTGTTGGGACAGTTCGAGCGGAGTCAGTTCACTGGAACGAATCCAATGGTGGAACGAGTTGATTCAAATCTCTATTTTTAAATAAACTGGTTCCAGCAAAATTAAATGAAAATTTGTATTTAGAATTAAATTACAGTAGGTGTAGCACGAAAATTAAGTATTAAACTGAGTTGTGGCCATGTTAAAAGAACTAGTGGCAGGATTCTAACTTTATATTTTATAACCACAAACCATAATAATAATGGAGGTCATCTAGTTATATAAAATAAAATTTATATACATAGAGAGCGATCTGATGTTAGAAAAGTAAAGATGGATTCAGTTACAGGCAGCACTGACTTTGGTTGGAACCAGTTTCTGGATCTGACCCCAATCTGGGCACTCTCGTTGACTGAATTCCTGGAACCGACTGGATCTGAAATCGGAGTTGATTTAGATTATTTGGTTCCGGAGTGAACGAGTAATCAAATCACTGAATCTAGCCGATAGAAACGCTTGGAAGTCGAGCCGACTCCACGAACTGGTCCAAAGTCAGTACTGAATCTATTTCTAACTCTCTATATTTTATTTTTTAAATGTTCTGCAAGATATATTAAAAAAGTTAATTAGAAAAATAATATTAAAGAATTATAATCATCTTAAAAATAATAAAATAAATGAATGATGACATACATGAAGTTTTATTTTATAAAGATTGTGCGACTGACGTAAGTGAGATAGGTGAGGGGGATGGTAAGATGAATTTTATGTTTGGCGCTATTTTTAAAAGTGATATTTGATTACTTGTCTTGTTTTCTACGTTTTATTTATTGTTTCGTTTTCCTCTAGAGTTTAATTCAATGAATTTGTGTAAATCCTATACTTGATGTATAGTCTAGCATTATTCATACATCAGAGACATTTTCCGTGATAGCCTGCTTCATTTTGTGGTCATGCACCAGTTTCGGGCGATCGCCCATCATCAGTATGTTTGTATTGGAACAGTGTAATAACGTAGACTTGCACAGAGCAAATACAGTAGATACACTATATATACCAGGATGGGCGAACGCCCGAAACCGGTCGATGACCACAAAATGAAGCAGGCTATCACGGAAAATGTCTCTGATGCTTTCCAGCTCTGCGGAACCAACCACCACCACAATTATTCGTACAATTGAGAGTTTAAAATATTAAAAAAAAATATATATTGTTGCTAATTATTAGTTTACTGTTTTTATTATGAACAAGAAATGCATTGCTAACTAATTTAGTTAATTACGAGTTTAAACTTTTAATGAATTAAGGGCATTTGAACGAATGTAAAGGCCATTAACACCAAAAGTTAAAAATTTGTGAAGGAAACGTTGGATGAGTTTTTGGAATCGGTTCCGATCCTGGAGCTGATTCAAATCCAATAAATCCGACAGCGGACCCGTTTTGCCCATCTCTAGTTTAGAGAACATGAATATACATCGACATTTCGCTTAGAGGTTATAAAACTGCAGGTGTACCGTAAATTTTGGTTGTTTTGTTTTAATAGTGATGTTTATTTCCGGCGAACAATCATTTAGAAAATTTGACATGAGCACAGTACTTTCATTTGAAGGCGAATGCACACAAAATAATAGTGTGATGTGAAATATTCACACGATTTTCTTTGACTCCAATTCTTACAGTTTTGATTGCCACATTTTATTAAATGTTTAGAACCCATCACATCTACTAATTGGGAATCATATATTGTATGGTATTGAAATGGCAATGTGAAAGGATGCCCAACCCCAGCAAACAGAAATACCTTTTTCCGGAATAGAAATTTCAGATAAAGCTAGGTTTGTAAGGAAACCCAGCTTAAGAAAAATCTTTTCAATTATTTCGCAGAAATAGTGAAAAATTGGAAAACCAATTCTGTAAAGTGCACATTGGAAACTAATTTCTTCAAAGTAGGCGATTTCTTAAGAGTATATAATTCTCATCGGTATTTTCATTTTCACTTTCTCGTACTGCTATGTACTGGAACTACTGTGATCGTGTTAAATTTTCGATATCGAGTTTTCATGAAAATACATGTTTTGAAATACCCTGAGTTTGAAAAAGTGTAATATTTAATATAAGAGTTCGGTTTGGTGTAGAGGTTACGAGCATGGGCTTCTAACCGGGAGGTCCCTAATTCAGGCCCCGCGTATAGCTGCTAAATTTATATTCGTCCAAAAAATATTAATAAACTGTCCCGCCCACGACACCTAATTTGATGACCCACCTGGAAAATAAGCATTTTACTTACTTTTTACTTATATTATATATATATATATATATATATCCAGAAACTGCAAACTTGACTTTCCATCTGGGTATCACCATGGGTTCAAAATTCCTCAACTAGTAGTTGATTTGCAGAATAGATTGCAGATATAGAATTGTAATGGTTTACAGAATAGATTTTTTTTGGTTTTAGCGATTTTCGCAAAAATGGCTGTATGATTTATTTAAACTTTGTAGATATATCAGCTACAGGTAAAGTAGAAAGTAAAGTAATGCCTATTTTTTCAGGCGGACTCAAGTTCTAACTACCAAATTAGGTGTCGCGGACGGGGGCGTAAGCACCTACTTTACAATTAACATTTTTTTAAACGAATATAAAATTTAGCAGTTATATACGCGGAGACTCGAACTGGGGACCTGCCAGTTACAAGATCATGCTTGTTATAACCACTACACCAACAGGCGTCTCTCAACTACAGATATAAATAGCTAAAACTTTCATTTGAAATATTTCTCGGGGAAATTCATTGGGGGAGAGATAGAATTATGTCTGCCTTTAGTGCTATTTTAGTTTATTTTACGATTATATCATCTAAATAGTATTAAGTATGTTACCGAGTACCGAGTTTTAATAAAATGGGTTGGCTGGAAGTGCGTTTTTTCTGAATAGTTTTTTCAGTTTACTGCGATTTTCTCCTATGAACTAGAATTTTAGTTTGAAATTTTTTCTAAGAAAGTTCATTTAAAGAAGTGTTGGGCGGAGGGGAATGTATGGTTTCCTCAAAGAGTCATTTTATTAAATTTAGATTCTCCCTTTGATTTATAATTGAAGAAAATAAAAAAAATTAAGTTTGAAGAAAATTTGTCAATATAAATATACAGACTGCAATAAGAGAAGGGCGTGTGAGTGTTTCATACGAGATTTGATACTTAGTTGCGGTGTCGAGCGGCACTTCGACCTGAGTCGCCGCTGCTTACAAAACCCTTCAGAAAAGTTTCTCTAAAAAAAAGTTACCACAAAAAATGGTCCGACTATAAATGTGTGGATAGTAAGAAGTTTAGAGAAAATTTTGTAGCCGTTTTGGAGAAACTCGCGAAAAACTGAAATAACCGATTCTAAAGCTTGATTTTTGACTGGGGCTAATTCATTACTACTCTGGAATTATAGAAATGTCAATGTTGTTAATCGAGCCCTTAATCTAGACGCGCTCCTATTTCATGTCATCTTAAAAATAAAAAATAAAAAGAACAACGTAATTACGTTTTATCCACACCACATCTATTTTCCTATTGCGATATAGTGATGGAAGGTGCAGGTTGGAGTTGGAAAAGGTTTTGCTGTTGGTTATATTTTCATTGTTTGTACGTACGATTAAGACATTCTGTTCAGATTGTATTTTATGTTGTAATATTTGTAGTTGTATTGTCTTTAGAATTAAAATAAACTAGTTTGAGTGTTACCGAATTTTAGTTTTATTGTGATTCCATCGGTGTTTACACGTAAAGTTGAACAGATTCAGATTAACTGATAGTACTGGGTGTGGGCGTTAATGACCTTAGCTGTCGATATGCCAAACACAAAATAGTGGGTGTGAAAAAAATGACAAAATAATTTCATTCCGCAATTCGTAGCTGACATTTATTCAATACAATAGTTTGACAATTTCTTCAATTCTTTTGTGGTACAATATTAAACCGACGCACTTTGAACGCTGATATTGTCCAATCTGGCTTCATCCCTTCACTGTAGTTTCTATGGAACCTGGATTTAAAAAAAAAAAAATTAATCGCAATAAAGTTTAGCGTCATTAATAAGTATGGGAGAACAAAATTGAATTAAAAATTCCAGTGACTATTGATTTTATATTTAGAAATGTATACCTGACTATAATGTCAATAAATACTAAGGGTGGGTTTGGGTTGAGGCCCTGCACTTCCAACCATTTCAGCCCGATGAACACCATGTCAATGTCACAGTATTTTTTATCTAGAAACAACCACACACTATTACTTGCAATTATTGAAGCAATTTTTATTAATGAATTTATTCATTTTTTATTATTATTTTTAAATGAAAATAGATTCAAGATGCTGTACTATGGCTATAAAGACTATAACGAGACAATGCACTATAACTACAAAGAGTTTAAATAATATAAAACATAAAATAAAGATAAATGGAAAGATTTCTGTGCTGCTTCCAGGCTGTTCTATCTACTTCAGCATGTTGCCATTTCGAGCCCCATTCCTTCTGGGTCGTCGACTTCCTGGCACTACCTAATCTTATAATTTGGTTCCGCGGCTTGCACATACATATCTGCTTACTTTTTCATCCTTCCATCATCAAACCTGCTTCCTTTTTCTTTCTTGAAAGTACAGTTTTTTTTCTAAGGAAGGGGTTAATTCCCCTATTTTGTTTTGTATTTACTATTCATGTTATCTAATTTTATGATTGGTCACCTATATGACCAATCCAATGACTCCAATGACTATTTTATATTCAGAATTTCTAACCTCTATAATATTCTTTAACTAGCAACTTCTGAATTTAATTGTACAATGATTCATTCAGTAAGACAAAGAAGATTATGCTTGTATAATCATTTAGGCTTTTGCGGACGTTGTCATGTAAAACACTTGGGTGGTTTGTAGTAAACCGACGTTTCGAAAGGGTAACAATAGGCTTCTTCAGGGCAGTGTCGCCCCTAAAGCTGTAACAACAGTGTGTTTTGAAGAAGCTTATTGTAATATGGGCCAGACGTCGGTTTATACAACAAACCATTGACGCGGACCTATGTGTGGTTTACAAGATTCTGTTTAGAGTGTTAAATTTAGAGAAAATCTAACTAGGATGAAAAAAAGTTTTTAAAAATTAATTTATTCTATTTCAAATTACTACTATGGAATCATTATATATGATTTTTTATTATTTTTAATAATAGCTTTGCATTTTATTTAATCCCATTATATTCACTAAGCCTATCGTCAAAGCAACAAACTATCATGAATTTTGTTATAATTCTCTGCGATTGCAGTTATTACTTTCTCTAACTCCCCGTAAGAGGATGCATTGCGATAGTGTCAAATTTGCGAGATTGAAGTTTCACCGGAAATAAATGTTTCGAGGCTGCTGTGTGTCACAAAATATCGCAGAAAGGTTCAAATTCGTATTCTGTTTAGGAGGTACTACCATCTGTCAATAAGGTTTCGGGCGAATTGCAGCTATATGATTTTTTTCAGTTTGTCGCGATTTTCTTGAAAATGGCCTCAACAATTTTCTTTAAACTACTTATACTATCTACACAAAAGTCCTTACCACTTTTATTTGAAATATTTTCCAAAGAAACTCGATTTTTTCGGGGAACAGTAGCATTGCTGATGAAGTATAACTTCAGTACCCCATATATCTATATTGCTTTTATCACTTATATAATATTCATATATTACTAGAATACCAAATGAAAGTCGGTTTACTGGAAATGTGACTTGTAAGTTTTTGAGTTTTTTGGTATTTCTCGCAAACGAACACACTTGTGTTAACTGGCTGGGCAGGTCACTACCTCAACATTTAATAGGACAAGTAAGTACGGATTGAAATTTGTTGGTTTCTCTATAATTGGATTATTTGGAATAAGAGAAAGTGGTGTGATTGTTTCACCACATTGTTTTCATTAAATTGAAAGCTGCAGCTGTTAACACAGAATTGTGTGAATCTGACATCTTACTGGCAGATTGGTTAGTCCATCACAGAGATGTTTTTTTACTTTTTGTAGCAAATAAAAATCGCCACTAAATTTAGGAGAAGAAAAACCGGTTCCAAGATCTTTAGTGTAACGAATTCATTATTGCAATTCTTAAGTTGATATTTTTTACTAGAAAATGCCATAATTTAATAATGGAACTTTGAGGAAACATATTATAAATCTTTTAGGTTTCCGCGGTCATTCTCATGAAAAACACTCAAGTATCCGGGTTGAGACCGCGTCAGTGGCTTGATAGTAACCGGCGTTTCGCCCGTATTGCACTAATGACGCACTGACAAACAACATATTAGAACAGGGGCGGAGCTCTTAATCCGCCATCTTGGCTATTCGGGGCTTAATTTTCCCTTTCATGCTCGCGGCCGGCTGGCGGGTGATAAGGTCTTAAGGCACGTTGTAATAAAATTGTTGACTTGGGCAAAAGACTTTGTTGTCTTCAAAATTAATCATATACCCAGTTGTAGACGATTGTTCTGCGAATGCAGACTTTTCCGTTTTGTATTCCAGACTCAGTGTGAATATGCTGTTTAACAAGTGTTGTGGCACTAATTTCTGTTCTTTTGGTCCTATATATTTTTCTTCACAGCTGCAAGGAATCACATAGACCTCACTTTTTTCTACAAGTAGAAACCTGGTAACATTTGAGACATTTTCGCGTCCGCCCCATGTAGGAAAGGCCGGCTCAGAGCTTACGCGAAAGACACAAGCGTAGGGCCCCGCGCTTAGACAAGCAACTTAGGAAAGAAACTGACAAAACGTCATAATGATCATAATAAATAGTACTTTGTCTATGTTCCAAAAAGCAAACCAAAAGTTTTGTGTATTACCAAAATAGTTCATATTATAGCAATATTAAATTCTTCTTTTAAGTAACTTTAACTTATAATATTTGCATACAAATAAATTATTGATAATTATTTTCCAAATAAGATAGTGAGTAATATTTCATTTTTTTCGTGATTGTTTGCCGAATTTTATTCCAGTATGTACAAATGGGGGAAAATATTGCAAATTGAAAACAACATTATTGATCAACCTTATTCAAACAAAAACTAAAATTCCACGTTTCAAATATATAACATTGCATTATTTTATGTTTACTACGATCTAGACTGATACCAAAAATTTATTTTAAATCAAAAAGAATTATTCAACTATATATGTACATAGTTGAATCGTAAATTTACTGCGAGTCCGCTTTACGGAATTTAGTCCCAAGGGTTTTCTACTTTTATTTGGGCGGAATTGTGCTTTGAAGATTACTGTTCCAACATTTACGCATTACTACATTTTAAAATAACGCCAGACGTATATTTTCCTTTTCTAAACAATATTATGACATTATACAAAACCTGCCCCACATACAGTTGCAAATAGAGATAGGGATTTGTGTGGCTTATTTTGTTAAGAATATAACAGTCCTCCCCCCAAAATGTTTTATTGTGCTGCGTTAATTTTCTTTTCTAATCTTATTTGCATGTTAAATAATAATAATTATTGTTATGTTGTTAAATAATATCATAACCACTAAGAAACATAAAACTATAAATAAGAAAAGTATTATTTTAAATTAAAATTAACAGTTTGGATACATAATCATTTTGAAAGGGGCCGCGCGCTTATATGGTGCTCTGCTAGGATTTTTGAAATCTTGGGTGACACCCCTTGCACATAGGGGAGGAGAGCTCTCGTTTTCTCTCTTCTTCTCTCAGTTTCCTTACATGAGCTGGCTGCTTGGACACCGTTGAACAGAGTATATATATATATATATATATCAGTACTAGTAGTAAAAATAACATATAACAGTCGGAATTGGAAAGCTTCTGTAATGTAGTTAACTGGAATTTAAACAAGGTAGCCAATTTTGTACATCTTGGGATCAGCATCAGCGTTTTACTTAGTGGGTGAATGTTGTACGCTCAGTTTTTTTTTATATGTATTGCTGTAAATAGCACAAGGAATTTGGATAGATAAACCACCCGATCTCGATGCCAATTGGCTGGCTTGACGGATGGCGATGGCCTGCTCCTCACTTTTTTGATTATTCAGGAGACTTCTTAGCCCCAGAATAGAAAAGAAATTCATCAGAGACATTTTCCGTGGTAGCCTGGCTTCATTTTGTGTGCTACACATTACTACACACATGTTTACACACTGAATTTGCTCTGTGCAAGTCTGTGTTGTCACACTGTCTGAAAAACGCGCATCCTGAAGATGGGCGAACGCCGAAACCGGTCGATGACCACAAAATGAAGCAGGCTACCACGAAAAATGTCTCTGATGCTTTCCAGCTCTGCGAAACCAACTGCCACAACTACTAAAAAGAAATTCATTAATTTTATCTAACAAATTACTAGGTGCAAAGGACCTTAGCTGTTGCGCACCCATACAAAGTACAAAATAAATAAATAAATAAGTTACTATTATCAAATCTTATGAAAACTAAATTAGCAGTCTAAAAAAAGCACAAAAATTACCAGCTATATTTCTGAAATGAAGTTTACGCGGTATAATTAATTGTACATCGCCAGGGGTGAGACCAATGTTTTTTCTGACTTCATCAGCCCATAGTATTTCAACATCTTTACGCAAATTGAGTAAGGCACTTTTAGTCAGTAATGGCTTTAATGAATCAAACATATTTTTACTCAATAATTCTGTTATTGTAGATACTGCCTGAAATTACAAGGAATATTATCACAACTTATTTTTAACGTATTAATAAAAATTAGATTTAAATTATCTGCATGGGAAATGAATTATTTAGATATATGTGAGAAAGTTAGACTTTTCGGTTACCTACTGAATAAAATTTTGATTTAAGTTCAAATGATGCCTAGTGTGAAATTCGAAAGAAAGCACTAGCGCGAGATTCAATAAATATGAAGAAAACAATAAACAGAAACTAAACCCTAGGCAAAACAGACCGGAGGAGCCAAGGTTTGCCCGACGAACCTTTGTTAGGGAACTTTCGGAGTGTTGGAGCTCAGCACTAACAGAAAATGAAAATATAATTTATCAGTAATGAGTAAGAATTAATCTGAGATATTTTCCGTAATAGCCAGCTTCATTTTGTGACCGGTTTCGGGCATTAGCCCAGTCATCAGGACCATCATCAGGATGTTTTGATAAAAGATGCGATAACAGACTTGCATAGAGCAAAATCAGTTTATAACTCAAAGCAATAAACTGATTTTGCTCTTTGCAAGTCTGTGTTATCACACTGTTTTATCAAAACATTCTCATGATGGGCGAACGCCTGAAATCGGTCGATGACCACAAAATGAAGCATGCTATCACAAAAATATCTCTGATGCTTTCCAGCTGTAAGGACCCAACCACAACAACAAGTAGAATTAATGTAGTCCAAATAGTGGTAGGTGTAAGCAGTTAAATTAATATAGTAATAGATAAAGTACACAGAAGAAATTGCCTTATAGCAAATAAATATGAATGATTAGAAATGTGACATAACCTTTGAGCTTGTTCTAAATTTATTTCATAAGCCAATTCAAAAAAGTAAAAAAGTCTCATAAGCATGACAATCTGTTTTGTTGAATAAATGTAGTCAACGTGAAGAAAAAATGTCTGCCTACACATCCAAGTCCACTGCGAATCAAAACGTCTATAGCTTCTTCTGTGGATGTAGCCTTGCACAAGCATATTTGGAGTAAATGTTCTAAGAACCTGTGAGTACGCTAAACCCAGGAAGTAGTTATATAAGTATCTTTGTAGGACTCAGACAACAGGAACTACATTTACACTATCACCCGAACGCACACCAATTTACACATACGAGCATGTGCAAATATAGGCAAGACAAGGAGTGCTAGAAGCAAGACCGGAGAGTAAGCGGCCCGAGAGGAAGGCCAGTCTAATCTGTAAATAGTGTATAGAGAGGATGGGAAGTAGGTCCCTGAGCGAAATGAGTAGAAATGGTTTATACAAGAACCACCAAAAAAATGGTTAGAAGCTGTTTCTCCACGCCTTCCGCCACAAGGAAGTAGTGAAAGAAGAAGAAGAGTTTTTACCGGAATTTAATGTTTCGAAAGTTATTTTTAGAAATTGGTCAGTATGTATCCTTATGGTGCATAACTCAAATACGAAAAATTGTAGTCTGCTGAAAGTTGGCATTTCGTCTAGATACCATCAGGGGATACTATAATAAGATTTTGGTCCAAATCGTTGGTTTACCAACCAAACAATATATTTCTCAGTTTTTTTTTTAACGATTTTCTTTAAACTTTGGTTCGATCAATTTCTATCATGAAAAGAGTCACAGCTTTTAATTGAACATTTTTTCGGGAAAATATATTTAAGAGGATAGGGTTTCCGCTAAACGGTCATTTCGCCTATTATATTAATGAGGTTTTCCAGTTTTCTGTAGATTCGCTAACATCTTCAGCAAGATACTGCTAAAACTTAAAGCAAATTCCACAGCTCTAGTTTTAAAAATTTGAATAATATAAAAATTTTTGAATAGCATTTAACAAACAAGTCATAAGGAGTCGGAAAAGTAATAAAAAGTATTTGATTTCTAAAAATAAAATTCAAAATATTACCAGTCTGTACACATATAGAAAAAATAAACGAGGATTAATGTTACTTAGAACTTTTTACACTGCAGAAAATTCTGGAGTTACTTTAAGATAGTGCAGGTTCTAAAATTTCGTTTTTAGCAATTACAATTAAAATATAGTGACAGGCTCGCTGAAATTCTGGATTAAACTTATAATCTCTTATTTTTTAGAGGTGGATACATTACATGTCCGTTGATATCTCCTTCTTCTTCATTCAAACGAACTAGACGCTCATCAAGAAGCATGGCAATCAGCTGCAAGAAATAGAAATGCTGTTTCTGAGAAACATTAGAAAGGAAAACTGAATTACGACAATAAAGGTAAAGCTTTAATATCACGGCAACAGAAGCTGTGTTGGGAGAAAATGTATTGAGGTGGGTTGTATTGAGATTGGAAGATGACAAAATTGCGCCAAGGTAGTGTACAATGCTAAAATGGTGGGTAAAGAGCAAGAAGTAGACGTAGAAGGAAGTGCATATGAAACTTGAAAGTGTCCAATATAAATTTGCGAAGAGAGGGGCAAGATTGACGGAAAAGAGAAGAACTGGTTCGGTACAGAGCGAAATGGGCCCTGCTATATAAAAAGGATCCCCACATCGCCTCCGGCGGAAGAAGAGGATTATGATTAAGCAGAAGAAGAATATACTACATAAATCAAATTACCTGGCGTGCACCTCTAGTGAATTCCGTTTCACTGAAATTTGGATCCCATTTCCTCAAATGTCTAAAATCAAGTTTATTTGTCAACCAGACGACCGGATTCTGTATGTAGAGCACACGTGGAAGTGGCTTATTTGCTTGAGATACTGGAGGACGTTTCTGATCCTGTCCATCTCTCGTATCTTGATGCAATCCTTTAGACTGATTATATGTAATTATATCCTTTTTTTGTACATTTATATTTAATACTTGTTTCAAACATTTCTTTAGATTTGAATTTTCCACGCTAAACAACTCATAACAAATTTTGTCTTCAACATCAGATGATGTAGAACTAATGGGCGGAACATATTTTGTAAATGGTGATTTTGATGTATTTTCAAGTAAAGTGAGAGCTGGTAAATCTGAGTGATTGTTTAAAAGAAGATTAAATAATCTTGATAAACGAATTTTCTGAATGACATTTTTATTGTTTAGGAATTTGATCATAGACATAACAAGAACCTAAAAAAAAATTCAATTCAAACCACAAATTACAATATGCTGTAATAGATATTTTTATTACCTTCTCTTGTTTTTTTTTTTTTTAAATTAGGACGCGTCAATGTCTGAGGTCATGTGTCCGGAGCCTGCTCAGTGCACTGCCGGCATCCGGGCAGCGTTCTCTCGTTACAGATAACACTGCCCATCACCGGACAGTGAGCTATAGAGGCTTATTAGGCGAGCAAATTTAAGGGCTGCACTGCTGGATTCGAACCTGGGCCCTCCATGTTATTAGACCAGTGCATTACCACTGAGCTAATCTCATCTCTTTTTACTTTCTCTTAATGTTATTTTTTATTGTTGTAAGACGAGGTGTTGCTATCGTGTCAAATTTTCGAAATTGGGTTTCAACGAGAACTATACGTTTCAAGGCCTCCTGAATACCAAAAACTAATGAGGTGTGACAAAATCACATGACTTTGTCCGGCTGCTCTTAATACAATATATATATATAAAATGAATTTTCTTTAAACTTTAAAATTTACTATAAATTGTGTGATGGAGAGGGGGGAACAAGTAACTTTACAGGCAGAAATGATTACATTTTAGCGTACAAGAGGACGCCAGCGCCAATAATATTGAACAAATACAACTTTGATATTTAATGTCGCAGATTTCTTAAAAGCTCATAAGAACAATTTTACTAGTACAATGTTATAAATAAAAGTGAAAGGTTATACTGAGCAGTTAGTATTCCAAGTTTGAAGGAAATCGTTATAGTCGTTCTCGAGAAAATTCCAAAAACCTCGCTAGATTATAGATAAAGTCGCACTTCCGGTTAACTTATTTGCTTCAAACTTGGCATGCAATGCTTTTAATTGTATCAATGTTATACAGTTGCCAGAAGCATACATTGAAGTGAAATGGTATTTAGGAGGAAAACTAAAAGCTACTGCTCCGTTAAAATCCCCTCAAAAAATCCATTTTCCCGGTAAAATGTTTCAAATATAGGTAATAGGTATTTATGTGTGTATGTATACTATAAAAATATAAAGAAAATGTAGGGAGTCTTCGATAAAATCGCGTAAAACTGAAAAAAAAAAATCAGTAAAATCGCACTTGGTGGATTTTGCACAAAACCTTTGTCTGATGCGGTGGTAGTATCTAAACGGGTTACCAAGTTTGAACTTGCTGCGATTTTTCGTTTTTGAGATATTTTGTTCACATACACATTCACGCACACAGACACATACACAAAACGTTTGTTCTCATTCAGGGTATCTCAGAACTGCTGTATCCGGTGAAAAGGCAATTTCGATAATTTGACACGATCTTCATACTTTCTCTTTATGTGTCTGCCAACAAAATTGCTCAAAAATCAAAAATTATAAAATCAAACTTGGTAGCACCACCACCGCATCTGACACCAAGGTTTCGGTCAAAATCTTTGAACCGGAAGTGCATCTTTACTGAATTTTTTTTTTTCAGCTTTCGCGGTTCTCTCGAAAACTACTTTAACAATTTCCATTTTTAAAGTTCTTATTCTGTGTACACACACTTATATGCCTTTCAGTTTTATTTAAAAGAAAATCGGTTTGCCGGAAGCACAACATTACAGAATAGATTGTCGGTTTGTTGTTAACTGCACAAATCACTTTATTTTGAAAGATTTTGCTGGTAAATTTATTTTAAGGACGTTTGGTACATCTGTCAGGTTTAAATTTAAACTGCCGCAACTAGCATTGCTGGTGCTGCCATACAAGTCTGCTTAGGTACACAAGTATAACCGCTGCCATCTTTTTTTATGGTCATCCCAACTAAACGTTTGTAAACATTGCAATTTTAAATTTGCCAATTAAATTGTATTAATAGCATTAGGAGAAAGCCGTGTGAGTGTTTTACACCAAATTTGTAGTAGAAGCAAAATAGCTTTCTCTAAAATGCAATGAAAATATGACTTGGTTATAGAACTTATGAAGAACTGGAATGATTAACTCAGTTTTAATAAACCTTTCAGAAGGAATTTTGAAAATTAACTCTTTTAAAGAAATGATTTATTTTTAAATCATGTCTTTAAGTCAAGAGGTAATGACAATGTGGTTATATGCAAAATAAAGTTTACACCTTCGCAGTTTATTTTCAGTTGTGTAGAAAGAGTCAGGCAAAAAGTTTAGCTTTTTTAGCGAAATGTGTGTTTCTTTAATTGCATCTTTCTGTTGATAAGAGAAAAGTAAAGCAATAAATCGTTATTGGAATAATAACAGTTCAAAAATAAATATTCTATTTACCAAACTACACATATATTCTTTCTTAAAAAATATTATTAAAAAGTATGGCTTACTATTTTGAATTTACATACTGGTCCATGAATATCCTGTAATTTTCAAATTTGGTTCACAAAATATAGTGCATAATGAAATAGTTGCATTGCATAATTTATACAATTTTTAAGAATTTTGCTACAGATTAATAATATGCTTGATCATGTTTTTTGTTGAAGAAAAAATTAATAATTATGAAGTATTCTCCATAACTGACAACAGCTGTTTTAAGATTATGCGTTTGTTCAAATTTTATGTTAGCACAATTAGTTATTGATTGCTATCAATTGCTCAAACATTCAAAGAAAAAAAAATATCTCTATCAAACTGACGAACATATTGATACTTTCTCAAACATTTATTTAGTATAAATAAACTAAACACATTAATGCCAGTGTAATAGTGTGAACCTACTGAAGGTAGCAGCACTAATAATTTCATCAAAAATTTACAAATTAGATTAATTAATGAAAACACGGTTCAGTATTGTTTCTATGACAAATTCGCTCACGACGATATTAATGATATTTATTAATAATAATGAACACTTTGAAAGTGAAAGATAATATAGCGAAAGCGTGAACGCAAGTCAACAATATAACTGTGTTTAGTAATAATGATTTATTGCAACTTACAAAATGTACAATTATATCATATAAATCAAGCAACTGACTCATGGGCTCATAGACCGTCCGAGGAGTAGTTGTCCATAGAACAAATCAATAATTAATTTACTATATTGTGCATCAGATATATATTATGCATCAAAAAGTAAAGAATGTTATATAATAAATAATTAAAAAAAGGAAAAGATATATTTCACAAACAAAGGAAAGAAAAGAAGATATAGGTACTTTTTGTAATACTTACAAATCAATTGTATTATAAATTCAAACTAATAAAAGTAAGCAAAGGGCTCCAGCCGATAGATAAAAATAAATCAACTTAAATAGGTAAGCACAAGGTCTTGAGTAAATATAGACATAAATAAATATAAATACATTTAGATATTAGATTCATAACTAATTTAATTCCTGTATCAGATCATAAATGTATATTTACATGCTGCTTTAGCAGTATGTTATTGCATCACAATCTTTACCATTATCATCCTCCAGAAACCTATTGAAACATAATCTATCATAAAAATCTGGTGTGAAACACTCACACAACTTTCTCTTACTCCAGTTCTCAAAATTATAATTGACAAATTTTATAGTTTGTGCACCAAATTTAATGAAATTTATCGAAAACAAAAAAACTCTTCAGTAAAAGCGCACTTCCGGTTTACTGATTTTCTTCACGCCCGGAATTTTGGCCAACTATTTATTTCTTATTAATTTCATTTGGATGATAGAGTTGTATAATCAAGTATGATACCACTTTAAAGGAAGCTGTAACCCTACCCCTCTCCTAAAAGTGCCCTTAAGTGAATTTTCCCAGAGAAATGTTTTATATAAAAGTTGTAGATCTTTGAATGTTTAGTTTATATGTGTAGTTTCAAGAAAATCGTCGGGGCCATTTTTAAGAAAATCGCGAAAAAGTGAAAAAATCATATTTTATAAAGTGTTAAAACAAAATCACTTCCGGTTTTCCGATTTTTCTCAAACTCGGAATTTCAACAACATATTTAATTCTAATTAACATTATTTAAATGACCGAATTGTGTAATAACCTGAAATAGCACTTTAGAGGGTAACCTAACCCCACCCCTCCCCCAGAAGGGCCCTTAAATCAATTTTCCCAGAGAAATGTTTCAAATAAAAGTTGTAGCTCCTTGTATATGTAGTTGATGTATCAAGTTTAAAGAAAATCCTTGGAGTCATTTTTGAGAAAAACGCAAAAAAGTAAAAAAGTCAACTAGTAAAGTGGTACTTCCGGTTGAGGAATTTTGACAGATAACGCACCGTCAGATCGCATGGTGATACCTAAACGGAATATTAAGTTTCAGTTTTCTACGTTTTTCGTTTTTGAGCTATGCTGTTCACATACACACACACACACAACACACACACACACACACACAGACACCACACACAACACACACACACACACACACACAGACCATTTGCTAAAAACCACTTTTTTGGACTCAGGGGACCTCAAAACGGATATTTTCGGTGAAAACTCGATATCGAAAATTTGACACGATTACAATACTTCCTCTTACTAAGAGTAAGAGAAAGTAAAAATATAGTACGCGAAATAGTTTTATAAGGCAAATTAATTATATTTATTTAATAAACACATTCATAGGTACAAAGATAACATACCAAAAGTTTTCATACTGTCGATTATGTTTAATTCTTACCAATCAGTTTCCAATGAAATTGTGTTTTCACCGGAAATACATCCCCAATAAAATATATTTTTTGTTCAGAGCGCGAAATTAATGTTTTTAGCGAATGATGTAATAATTGTGGAATAGTGGAATTATATAATATCTGTACGTCTGTATTGTGTGTGTATATATATGTGTATGTTTTAACCAAATATTTCAAAAACTCTAAAGTCGGCGGAAGTTTAAACTTGGTAATCCATTTAGGTACTACCGCATCTGACACCTAAGTTTCGAGCAAAATCCATCAACTGGAAATGCGACTTTACTGAATGGTTTTTTCGTAATTTACCTCGAAAATGGCTCCAACGATTTTCTTTTAACTTCGTATATTACCTACATATATGAATACCTATCACTTTTATTTGCAACATTTTCCAGAGAAAATCGATTTTTATGGCGTTCCTCTAAAGTGAAACTTTCAGTAAAATATCTGGTTTTACCACGTATATAAAAGTAACACATTAGAAGCATTGATAGAATTCCAAATTTGAAGAAAATAGGTTCCGGCTGAAGTGCAATTTTACAGAATAGATTTCTGAGTTTGTTCAGAGTTCGAAAACGGTTACAACGATTTTCTTTAAACTTGGAATGCTTGCTGCATAGATAGAAACGTATCATAGACAGAAAAACATTTAATTCTAATAATTATAAATAGATAATAGAATTGTTTAGTAAACTAGAGGGAAACATAACACCACTCCTTACACCCACGTCACCCAAAGGCCCCTTAAATGAATTTTTTCGGAGAAACATTACAAATAAAAGTTGTAGATCCTTATGTAGTATGTAGTTGATGTACTCAGTTTAAAGAAAATCGATGGTGTCATTTTCGAGAAAATTGTAAAAACTGAAAAATCCATTTCAGTAAAGTGGTACATCCCGTTGAGAAATTTTGACAGTTAACTTCCTGTCGGATCCTATGGTGATACCCAAACGGTATGTCAACTTGGAACTTTCTGCGATTTTCCGTTTTTGCGCTATTCACATTCACATTCACACACACACACCACACACACACACAGATTTTTATTTTGTTCTGGGACACTATTCCTTAAGGACAACAAACAAAAATTTATATTACAAAATTAATTACAATAAGCTCTCTACAAATAAAAGTGCTAACACAGCATTGAAATACAAAATAGATAAAAATAAACTCATTAATTAGAAGCGTCATCCTTAAAGCACCGCATTAAGTAATCGTATACCTAATGCCTTTTTAAATGAAACTCTTTTCTTTTATGAAATTATTATTTTTGTTATTTATTAATTGGTATTTTTATTATTTTATAAATGATTATTTTGAAATTATTATTATTTTATGAGATAAAGAGTTACAGAAAAAAGAGAGGATTGCACAGCAAATGAATTTTTTTAGGAACTGTTCTGTATGGTGAGATACAAATATTATAATTATATGGTTCTACAGTCGTATAATAGGACCTGGACCTTATTCAAGAGAGAGTGCTACTGTTCCCTATCTTCGCCTTTTGGCGCCAAGGACACCTGCCTTCCGCAAACCGCTTTCTGCGTTCTGGGACGACCTCTACGTCTAACGCCCCCCGGATGTCCATATAAAACTTTTCTTGGAGCACGGTGATGGGGCATCCGCTCAACATAGCCGAGCTATTTCAATCTACCTGAATGATACAAGAAACTAAACTGCAGGACAAAAGTATCGCCTCCCTTGGAATTATCATTAAAAAAGTCATTTTGAAAAGTTGAGTGGACTATTTTAGGTTGGGATTATCACAGGCAATGAATATAAACATAATGAAAAATGGAAACAAAGGGATTGTAATAACAAAACAGAAGATAATGAAAAAAGAAAAAAAAATGGCTACTTACTTGTCAAAATAAAATTTTGATTTTCATAGAAATTACAAGTTAAATGTAAAATCATTTCACTAACAGTATTCAGTGACTCCACCTCTAGCTCTGATAACTGCATTCAGTCGTCGAGGCATTGAACAAATTAAATTTCGTAGAGATTCTTGGGGTATGTTGTTCCACTTCTCTCTTTGTTCTTGAAGGGGACGATTTCTCCACGTCTTCCTATGATATCCCAGGCATGTTCATTGGGTTGAGGTCAGGACTTCTTGGTGGAAAACGCAGCACCCTAATTCAGCTTCGTTAAGGTACTCAGACGTTACTAGAGCAACTGTGAGGCTTTGCATTATCGTGGAGTAACCCAAAATCATCCCCAATAAATGGTGCAAATGGTATCACATATTCCTGGAGGATGTCTTCAATATACCTGACGACATTTATAGGCCTCTTTCAGCAATGTGTAACTCTGTACGGGTCTCAGTACAAATACCACCTCACACCATCACTGAACCTCCATGGTATCTCTCTCCCTTCCATTAGGTGAGTTTAAAGTGAATCTTGATTCATCTGTGAACAATACACGGGACCAGTCTTCATTTGTCCAATCAATGTATTCCCTGGCAAACTGAAGTCTTTGAACTTTATGTGCCCTAGCGAAAAGTGGACCCGTTGCTGGTCTTCTGGCATTCATACCAACTTCACTCAACCTTCTTGTAACCGTTCTTCGGAAAATATGGACACTCAGACTCCTTCGATTAAATTTCTTACTTCATTGGCAGGAGAGAACCGGTTTCTTAGAACATGCAGTTGAATAAATCAGTCGCCTCGTGCTACTGTAGACCATGGCCGATCTGACATGGGTCTCCTTGTGTGGTTGCCTATCTCTGAAACGCTTTATTGTCCTGGAAACCGTTGATTGGTTAATGCCAAGGCGCCTGGCAATATTGCGTTGGCTAAAATTCCCTCTTCATGCAACCTAATCACACGAATCGCCATTTCCTCCGTTACATTTTGTAGAATGTTTTGTCTATTCATTTTGAAAGAATAAAAACCACTTTAAAAAACTACGTAAATTGAAGAAACAATACGGAAGATACGGAAACTAAAGAAACGTTAGAGAATGAATCAGCAGTGAAAAACCTGAAATGTATTGAGAGAATTAATCTTCGTGGAATTAAAATAAAAAGGTATTAACTCTTGTTTATTTACATTAGTAAACAGTTCATCATACCGAACTTATCTGTAAATAAATGAAAGTTTATGTGGATTGGACTGTGGCATGATCTTAGAGATAAAAACACATGTGATGCGATACTTTTCTCCAGCAGTTTATGCCCGGTTCTCCATATACTCTCGTGAGTTCTTCGTTCTTTAGGATCCAACATTCACCGTTAAAATATACCGGGCCGTACGATCTTCCGCAACACTTTTCTCTCCCATATTCTAAGCATATTTTCGCATTCTTGCGTCATTGTCCATGTCTCGCTACCGTACATCACTATCGGACTAATTATTGTTTTATAAGTAATAATCTTCGCCGGGCGTGACAAATTCTGAAACCCCAAAGCTTTATGTAACGCATGTAAATATCTGGAGCCTTGAGGTGCGCATAAGCTTCGTCTTTTCTTGGTTTATCTCTAGACCTCGTCCTTTCGCCGCTTGTTCGAATTCTTCGAATGCTCCTCCTAATGCTGCCTTTGCCCTAGCAATGATTAACACTTCTGTGGTTGGTTCCGCGTACCTCTAATGATTAGCACACCATCTGCATATGCCAGGTGTTGAGTCATCCTGTTAAATATAGTGGTCTCCATATGGCTGTTAGGTCCATTTCCAAGCATATGTTGAATATCACAGGGGAAAGCGGATCCCCTTGTCTCAATCCATTCTTAATAGGGAAACTTTCAGACAGCGAGTTATACATTTTGACCTCAACACTGGGTATCTCTCCAGGTTAAACTCATCAAGCGGACCAGTTTTCTTGAGATTCCTAACCTTTTAAGGTCCGCTAGCGCTACTCGGTGGTTGATGGTATCGTAGGCTTGTTTCAAGTCTATGAACAAATGCTCTAGATTGACATTTTATTCATAGGTCTTTTCCAATATTTGCCTACAAGTGAAGATGTGATCCGTTGTGGCCCTTCCCGGTCTAAACCCGCACTGAACTTCCCCAGAATGTTTTCCGCTTCTGTGATTATTCTTTTATAAATTGCCATCGTCAGGATTTTATGTGCTACTCTGAGCAAAGCAATGCCTCGACGCCTCGATAATTCTCGCAATTTAGTTTATGACCTTTTCTATATAGAGGGCACGAAATTGCCCTGCTCCATTCCTTTGGCATGCTTTCACTAATCCAAACGTCCCAGATCAATTTACAAAGTTGTGCATATATTCTATCGCATCCAGGAGCCTTATGGCTTTTCAGTGACGCTATGATCATTTCAATCTCTTCCTTCTCTGGTGCTAGCTCATCGCCGGGATCCTCCTCCTCATCGCCAGTCTCCAATTGTTCTCTCTCCAGTTACCCCTCTTCTTCCTGATGGTTAAACATGCACCGGAAATGTCTAGCCCATCTATTCATAATCTCTATTCTACTGCCTAGTAAATTCCCCTGTTCATCTCTGCAATAATCTATTCTGGGCTGAAAGCCATCTTTATTTCGGTAACATCCTTATAGAATTCCTTATTCTGTTTCGCTTCAAAATCTGATTGTACCTTATCTAACTTTTCTCTTTCATATGTTCTTTTCTTTTGTCTGCACATTGTTTTCACCTTTTTCCTTTTCCTATTATAATCTTCATATGTTATTCTTGTGCTCCTTTGCAACATTTTAGCCTTGCTTCATTCCTCTCTCTGACAGCAATCTCACATTCCTCATCAAACCAGCCCTCTCTCCTCTTCTTCCAAATAATTCTTCCGCAGCATCATTTAAGGCTCTTTTCAAATTATCCCGCCTCTCTTCTATATTAAGATTAGTGCAGGGTTGTCCCCCGCATGCTTATTGATCTCTATTTCGTCTTTAAATCTTTCCTTTATATTTTCCTCATTTAGTTTCCATCCAGTATAGAAAATGTTCCAAAAAGAGATAGGGATTTATTTGTGTTTACCATCTACCGTAATTTGTGTTTACGGTAGTATATGAAGTTTAATGTAAATTACTTGAGCCGTTTTTGACAAAATCGCGAAAAACTAAAAAAAAAATTCTCTAAAGTCGCACTTCTGATTGATGTAGAAGAAACTTTTATGTCAGATGTGGTGGGGTAGTACCTAGACGGAATACCAAATCTCAGCTTCCTTACTATTTTGTGGTTTTGAGATATTTTGTTGCACACACACCTCTCGCGCGCGCGCGGGTCTTGTTTCTTTACAGGAGACCTAAAAACAGGTATTTTCGGTGAACATTCCATTTCGAAAATTTCTCGGAGTAAGAGAAAGTAAAAACGTTAGGTACTGAACTTGTTAACGTGATCTTTGATATTCCTTATTGTGTCGTCAGAATTTTATCTTCTTTTGAAAGAATTACGTAATTAGGATTGCAGATTTAATCTTATTTTCAAGGTTTAATGCCCATAATTAATAATCATAATTTATTCTACCCAAATGAATTAATATGTGTGTGTGTTTTATGTTGCTTACATTACTAAATGTATGTTACTTTTGAGATCGTAAATAATGTTGAAATAAATATGTGTGATTTAATGCTAATTCAAGCGGATTATGGGTATTTAGTATTCTGTTTGGTTAAATAGAATGCTGTTGGCCATACTTTTTCATTGCAGCTTATTGTTGCTGCTTATTTAATTAATTTAAATGTGATTTAAAGATTTAACATTTTTCACTTAAATAGCTATTAAAAATGCATCAATATATGTCAATACTACTCTTAATCACCATTTAGACCCAGAAACGCCCTATATAACAGAATTAGTCAAACAACTTTAAAAAATTTGGTGTGAAACACTCACACAACTTTCTTTTACTCCAGTTCTCAACACCATAGTTGACAAATTTTATAGTTTGTACCAAACTTTATGAAATTCATCGAAAACTGAAAGAACTGTTCAGTAAAAACGCACTTCCGGTTTACTAATTTCCTTGAAACTCGGAATTTTGGCCATCTATTTCTAATTAAGTTTGTTTTGATAATAGAATTATATAAGCTATCATCCAATTATAAACTATGATAGCAGATTAGAGAAAAACATAACCCTACCCCTCCCCTAAATGTGCCCTTCAATGAATTTTCCCAGAGAAATGTTTCAAATAAAAGTTGTAGATCTTTGTATGTGAAGTTTATATGGGATGTGTAATGACATGGCAAAGTCATTGACATCGGCAAAGTACGCCAAAGAAATAACTTACAAAAGGTGAAAACAGTGACACTGTTGGCCGCCGACAGCCGCGGTCAACCGAACAAACAACAAAGCCTTTTCATCAATTCTCACCTCAAAGGCAGGCACCGCGATAAGTATGGCCACTAAATAAGGTCAGAAAACTACGAAGGTCGCACAAGGCCGCACACTAAGACAGATATCTTGGTGTGAGTGTGAACAACAGTATATATAAACTCTATGATATACGACGAGAGGATTATTATATCATCTACGACCAAACTATACACGAGCGGCAATTCACAGTTATATTCAACTTATCATTCTCGTAGTTGTGCACTTTAGTTCGTTATTTTAACCATTCTAAATTATCAACTATTTATCTTCTATTTATTATTAAGTATTTTATTATAGTTATTAGTTACCATTTATCACGTTTAAATTATTGTTAAAATACAGTTTATTTTGATATAAAAAACCGTTTAATAATTCGAGCACTAACTTCCAAAATCTCTCAACTAACTTCCGCCCTCTTCAAGACATCTGCTACTCCAGGAATCACACATCAAACGATTCCATTACATCTAATATCTGATTCCATTACAGATGTTTCAAGAAAATGTTGGAGCAATTTTTGAGAAAATCGCAAAAAAAGTGAAAAAATTACTTAGTGAAGTGGTAAAGTAAACGCACTTCCGGTCATCCGATTTCTTCAAACTCGGAATTTCAACAGCATATTTAATTCTAATTAACATTATGTAGATGACAGAATTGTCTAATAAACTGAAATAGCACTTTGGATAAAAACCCAACCCTACTCCTCCCCCAAAAGTCCCTTCATTGAATTTTCCCGGAAAAATGTTTCAAATAAATGTTACAGCTCTTTGTATGTGTAGTTGATTTATCAAGAAAATCGTCTGAGTCATTTTTGAGAAAATCGCAAAACGTAAAAAAAACAACTTGTAAAATGGTACTTCCGGTTGAGGAATTTTGACAGATAACTTACTGTCAGATCTCATGGTGATACCTAAACGGAATATCAAGTTTCAAATTTCTACAGTTTCCCGTTTTTGAGCTATGCTGTTCACACACACACACACACACACACACACACAGAGCATTTGCTGAAAGCCACTTTTTTGGACTCACGGGCCTCAAAACGGATATTTCCGTTCGTTGAAAACTCGATATCGAAAATTTGATACGATTACAATACTTCCTGTTACTAGGAGTAAGAGAAAGTAAAAATCTGCTGTAAAACCCGCACAGACTTGGTGATGTTACCCATGTTAATACAGTTTATATAACACGACAAAGTTTCTTTTAGCTTCAAATTTCTCTCATAAATATATAACGGTTAAGGGGACTAGTATCAATCTACACAAACCCAGACTGGTAAAGAAGAAATTACATTAAAGTCCTGAAGTACACGCCAATTATATTGAATCAACCTCTCGAAATATCGCTACAAATGTCTTAGAACTATCCAAAAAAAAAAGCAATTTGTTTGGATAAATGTTTTACAAAAGTGATAGGTTTTATATGTGTGCATATAAATGGAAATCATTGTAGCTGTTTCGAAAAAAAATCCAGAAAATTCAGAAAGCTGTTGTGTAAAGTTCCGGTTAAAACGATTTTCTTCAAATTCATATTAATATTATACGGCTGTTACAACCATACATTTTATTGCAAAAATTAGGTTTGAGAATTATATTTAAACAAATTCTGGTTTCTGGGTGAAGATGAGATAGTGTAGGCCATTCAGACAGGACAAATAGGCACCAACTTTATGGGCACTTTGTTCAGGTAGGAGCCTGTTTATTGTGTTTTCCTGGACAAGAGCCATTCACATGTCTGGCAAAAACTTGGCAAGTGTTAATTTTTTGGTTTTAAGTTTCTAGTGGTCTTGTCTGTTGCCTAATTTTTATATTAGATAATTTAAAATTTTTTTTACTTTCTCTATAAACGAAATTATTGCAATTGTGTCAAAGTTGAGGTTTTTTTTTTACCGGAAATACATGTTTTGAGGTCCGGTGAAAAAAAAAAAAATCTGGTGTGAAACACTCAAATGACATTCTTATAGACATAGTTATAATTGACAAATTTTCTCCCCACCTATAATTTTTAGTAAATATTTCCTTTGTTCAAGTTTGCAGCAATGGAAGAATCTAAGCTTAATAAAATGACTTTTTTTGAGGATAACCGCTCTCCCAAAACTTCTCTCAGTGAACTTGCTCGGAAAAAAGTTACAAACAAAACTGATTAAGTCTCTAAATTTGTAGTTACTATAACAAATTTAATGTTATAACCGACAAAATCTGTCGGTTTTCATTCTGACGGAAATTTCACAAAATTGGAAAAATTGCTCAGTAAAAACTCACTTCTGTTCAACTAATTTTTTTTTTTTTAAAGGCGCGTCAACGTCGATGGTCATCTAAGACTCAGTGCACTGCCGGCCTCCGGACGGTGAGCTATAGAGGCTCCTAGGAAGAAAAAAATCTAAGGGTAGCACAGCTGGACTCGAACCCGGGACCTCCGCGTGGGAGCCAGTACCTCGCCATTTAGCCATTCCCTTCCCTTAACCAATTTTCTTCGACTCGGAATTTTGTCATCACATTTAATTGTAATTCATATTATGTAGATTATAAATGATACAATGAACTGAAGTAAAATGTGGATGCGCCGCGCGAGAGAAGGTGAGAGAGGAAAAGAGTGGGAGAGACAACAAAATATTTTAAAAATAAATAATCGCAGGCAACTCAAATTGGGTGTTTATGTACTACCACCGTGATTGACGTGAAGGTTTCGTGCAAAATCTACTACCTGATGTGCGATTTTACTGAATATTTTTTTTTTCTCCGTATTTCGCTATTTTATCGAAAACGCTCTAACGATTTCTTTAAACTTTATTTAAAATATTTTCCCAAGAAAATTGATTTTTTAAGTTTTTGATGTTTTTTTAAATTTTTTCACAATAACGATTTCCTTTAAAACTGGAATATTAACGGCACAGATATAAACCATATCACTTTTCCAACAATTATTCAAAAAAATATATTAGGCAGTGTGCGGAATTTGTGGCAGTATTTCAAATTTGTTAAGTGTTTGGTTTAGTGTTATTGGCGCTCTCTTCTGGACCACAATGTGATCACCTCTACAACCTGCCTCCTCTAGATAAAATTTGAAGTTTAAAGAAAATTCGTCATTGATATATTATTGTACGACTGCAATAAGAGAAAGTGGAATGAGTGTTTCACACCAGATTTTTTTTTTTCCCAAATCGCTTCAATTTTTCCTTTTTATTCCGAACAGTTAAATTTCCGAAATTGAATCTTCACCGGAAGTACATGTGGAGCGCTGAAGAAAAAACAATAAACTTTTTTTTGTAAATTGCCCATAAGTGCTTTATTGTCTACAAAAGAAGCATTTATTGGAATCATTTTCCCCGAAAACTGTGTTTTCCTTTGAGTACCTATGTTTTGTGTGAAAATAAAATACCTTAAAAAGAAAAAATCTCACCATACTTGAAGACAGTATTTTGTGTAGATACCACCAACAGGATCTGAATTTAAGTTTCGTTCAAAATTCATCAAACTGGAAGTGCAAGTTTATGGAATTGTATCAGTTTTTTGGCCGATTTGTTCGAAAACGACAAAAATAGTTTCATTAAAACTTAGTTGTACTTTAAGGAAGTATTATTTATTATTATTTGTCTGTGGGAAGGGACCAAGCCCTATGCTATCCGGAGCCCTTCTGGCCCTTCCGGGCCCATATACCTACCCCAAAGTTCGGAGCCTTCTCAGTGCACTGCCGGCCTCCGGACAGTATTCTCTCGTTGCATACAACACTGTCCATCATCGGACAGTGAGCTGTAAGACGGTCCTAGGAAGAAAAAATCTGAGGGCAGCAGCTGGACTCGAACCCGGGACCGTCGCATTGCTAGACCAGCGCGCTATCACTGAACTAATCCCTTCCCTTCTGTATGGAAGTAGAATTACAGTTGTCTCTATCTGGTGGGAGTAAAGGGAATTGGACATTTAAATAAAAATGCCAACTTTTAAGAAAATTGGGTCATCAGAATAGTTATAACTGCTGTGAAAGGAAGACATCTGTGTTTCACACATATTTTACTTTCTCTTACTTCTAGTAAGAGGAAGTATTGCGATCGTATCAGATTTTTGAAATTGAGTTTTCAACGGAAATACACGTTTTAAGGACCACTGAGTCCAAAAAAGTGGTTTTCCGAAAATGGTGTGACGTGTGTGTGTGCAGAATATCTCAAAACAAAAAATCGCAGAAAGTGCAAACTTGTTATCCCGTTTAGGTACTACCACCGCATCAGACGCGAAGATTCCGGGCAAAATCCATCAACTGAAAGTACCATTTTACTGAATGGTTTTTTTTCAGTTTTGTGATTTTTTCATAAAAATGCCGAGGTTTTTTAAACACTAATAAGAATTGTAAGTGTGAAGAAAGTTTACCATTTCGCAGTAGGAAATAGTCGTGTGACTGTTTTGATTCAAATGAACTATTTTGATTGAATATCTAGCTCTTGCGTAGATTTCCATCTTAATAGTACTGTAATATTTCTAAGCAAAGAACCTGTAACCACGAGGACGCATTAACAAGTATTACACGATTTAAAAATGCTTTATCATCCGGAGGCATATAATTAAAAATAAAAATAACAGGCACTTTACAAACTAAAATCCTTTACAAATTAAAATATTTTCGTCTTATATGAAGTGGATCACCAGTTATCATAATTTCAAATATTCCATATTCTAATCTTCAACATTAAATTCCTCGAAAATAATAACTTTATGCTCAGCACTAATACCATATAAAGGAAATGAACGAGCAGCATAATAAACCCGATTAGCTAAACCATACGTTAACAACTTGATAGTATAACTTTTAACCACACCAGACCCACTATAGAGAAATAATAAAGGACGCTTCTTATAATAATAAGAATTGCTAACAAAATTCCGATACCATCAAGCAAATCAAGAAACCATCTATTCTCATAACAAATAATAGGACACAGATAAGAACAATTTTTTAAAATTTAATGTTTAACTGTCATGCAAGTTTTGTAAAAATCTATAAAAATCTAATATTTTTTTTTTAATTTAAGGCGCGTCAATATCTACGGTCATTGGCGCCTGGAGCCTTCTCAGTGCACTGCCGGCCTCCGGACAGTGTTCATTCGTTATAGACAACACTGTCCATCACCGGGCAGTGAGCTGTAGAGGCTTTTAGGAAGAAAAAATCTAAGGGTAGCACAGCAGGACTCGAACCCGGGTCCTCCGCGTGGGAGTCCAGTACGCTAACTACTTAGCTATTCCCGTCTCTATATAACATATTTATAATGTTTCTTTAAAAAAGTATGATTAGAATCAAAACTATCCATCCTACTCAAATAATAATACGCCTGATAAATGAAACTAAGATCTGAGGGTTTATAGTAAGGCATAATGTCTTCTTTAGTTATATAACTAAGAACTCTTTTACGGTTACGAACACCTACCATATCAATGCAATCTAATTTGAAGACACAATGAATAAATTCTCTTACCTCTGTGTACCTATAGGGACTTCTAAATTCCACTATGTGGGAATGAAAAGACTTCTTCCTCAACACAAAACAGGCTTCATTTAGTTAATTTCTCGCTCAGAAATGCCCTCCACAAACTTATATACTCGTATATTTTAGGAAAAGTTAATTAATTGTATTCTGTCATATTTTATTGCTTCCATAGTTACCCGCTTTATCCACAACTACACTCTCCCCCTGAGGGGAGGGTAGAGGAGGTGCATGAGGCCATAGCCACGGCCATCCTAATGCCCCCAAATGCTGTGCTACTGGAAAAGAAAGCAGAAAGCATATCATTCCGGGGAAACAAGGAAACCTTCGGAAAACCGACTGGGTAGGATTTGTGGATTCCCTTAAGATCAGATTACACAGAGAATCTCGGACGGGAGAGGGGTGGAGGGTCTTGAGCGGACGGAGAGGAGGTACATGAGGCAAGAGCCACAGCCATCTAAGAAAACTGTCCAGAAAGGTCAAGATCACAAAGAGGAAAGACGGTCTGGTGGGACAACCACCTCGAAAAGTTGAGGGCCGAGGTGAGGAGAGTGTTCAATAACGTCAAAGTTACCCAGAACCGGACCGCCTGCAGGAATGCCCTCACGCAGTTCAAGAGGTTCGGGAGGAGGTTTTGCGAGGAAATTGGGGATTCCACCTCGTATGCCAGAATCCATAGGGCCTTGGCCAGATGAGAGACGTCGTCAGAAGTGGGGTTCCTCAAGAAGAAGGATGGAAGTGGGAAGAGGAAAGCCTAGAGCTCCTCACGAAGACGCACTTTCCAGGATCGTCCCGACTTCTAGGCCCAGAGGGTGGGTGCCCCTGGGAAAGGCACAACAGGCCATCTCCAGAGAACTGGAAACTCGCCACACTCATTACAAGGCCAAATAAGGTCAGGTGGGCCATAAACAATCCCAGCCTTTTAAATCCCCATAAGAAGATGGTATTTACCCGGCCCTTCTACAAAAAGGATTAGAAATACTTTTCATACCTTTGCAACATCTTCAGGGCATGTATAGCCCGAAGAATCA